>JAKUCV010003990.1:18912-45868 GCA_028386065.3 Turnera subulata | reverse complement strand
GCAGCCACGCCAACGCCGAGCACCACCAATACCGGCCACCAAAACACAAATCCACAACCACCACCAAGTCAGACCCGAAGCCAACCCGGAGCAACAACACAACAACCCATTAAAACCAAAACAAACCAACAGAGCACCCCGGCCAAAGAGGTCATCGAAGAAAAGAAGAAAAAGAAATCGACGAAGAAAATAGAAAAACGAAATAGAGGCCGAGAGGGATGAGGAGACCGGGCTTACCTCGTCGGCGACGCAGCCGGTGGCGAGAGAAAGGCCACACGGGATCCTCCCGTTCAGTCTCCGGTCAGCCGGCCTCGGCCCTTGCAGTTCGTCCAACGGCGACGGCGGCCCACGAAGCAAAACCAAGTGTTGGTGGCGGCGTGCGTAGAGTGTGAGGAAGGAAGGTGAGGGAGAGAGGGAGAGAAGGAAGAAAACGAGGGGAGGGGCGGCACGGCTTAGGGGCTGCGGCGGCGGAAAGAACCAGAGAACAGAGAGAAAAAGAAAGAGTGAGAGAGGAAGAGGAAAAAGAGATTTTTATACCTAGGGTTCGGACGACCTAGAAACGGCGTCGTTTGGTCATCCACCACGCAGGTCAACATGGCCACACGAGCTGGTCAACGCCCGCATATCCCTTTTTTTTTTTTTTAAAACATTCCAAAACGACGTAGTTTCCATAGACCCCATATTAAACCCGCGTTTCTCCCCGATTTCAAATCCGTTTTCCACGGGACCCGGCCCATGGACAATACCAACTCAAAATCGACATTTCCAAAACATATTAATTTATTTCTTCCACTAAAACCTCAAAAATATCCCAAGGGTAAAATTGGAATAAATTTCGAAAATTTCGAAAAATCAATTTTTGAAAATCCGGGGCGTTACAACTACGCCGCCGCACGGGACACCGCCCTCACTATCGCCTCCCTCTCGCCGTCGCGGCCTTGACGCCACCCTCGCCTCCCAGTTCCGCCGACCGACGCGCCGTCCACGGCTCTGAACCCGACGGGCTGCACCTCCTCCTACCGCTCGTCGACAGCCACAGCAGGTCGCGCCACCAGCCGCCTCGTCGCCTTCTTCGTCGCCGACGCCTCGCCATCCGCCGCTCGCTGCGCTGCCGTTCGTCGCCGCTCGAAGAGACCCGAGGTGAGCCATCCACAGGTTGAGGACAACCCAGATGTGTGCTCGACCCGTCTCACACGTCGGGCCATGGCTCTGGGTCGGGTCGACCCGGACGAGCGCCTGGGTTGTGTTGCTGATGGGCTGGGGACCAGCGGGCCTGGGCTCTTGTCACCTGTTTTGGACCATGGAGCTGGGCTTGTAGCCATGGCCTGGGCCCTGCACCTGGGCTTGGTCATGGGCTACATAGTCCAGCCCAGTCCAATAAAAAAAAAAAAAGCAATTTCTGGAATAGATAAAAATTCTAAAAAAAGAGAATTAATTGGAAAGAAATAATAAAAAGGGATATAATTTAGGGAAATAATGTTCTGGAAAATAAAATAGATATATTTTTGGGAATAAAGATAATTTGTGTTCTGGAAGATATATAAATAAATATGATAAAAGAGTAATTAATTTGAGGAGATAATTGGGGAAAAAGGAAAATAAAAATAGTAATAATAATAATAAGTAAATAATAATTGTGGAAAGTACATACTTACGGAAATAAATATGGAAAGGGTATCATCAAAGAAGTATTATACCGGAATAGTATCCGGGTATAGGAATAGGTATAGGTATAAGTATAGTATTATTTTAGACACTGGAAATAAATGGTGAATGATGATGATAACGGAGAATTAACCCGGGGAAGTAACCGAGACGAGTTAGTATTTATTTTTGGGTATACAGTAGGAGCATGACATTTGCATATCACTTATGTGTGCATATTATTTGTTTCATATAGGAGTTGATAATGAGTAGATACCTGCGGAGCCGGACTTGGAGTCTGTTGGACAGTTTCATAACTGAAAATCGGCTAAGGTGAGGATGGATAACCTTGAATATGTTCCTGTAACACTGTGTTTGTTTTTGTTGTTTGATTGAACTGCTGAATTGATTATCGACTGTTACTTGATTGCCGTGGAAATTGTTGATGCTGTTGATGGATTGTGTTTAGATTTGTGGTTTTATGTTGAATAATGTTGAACTGTTGGCTGTGATTAAATGACGTTATGAGTCTGTTGATGAATTGATCTGAGAAATAATCTGGAATAATGGAAAGTTGGATAATTGAGAATAGAGTAATGGAATTGGAGTGAATTTGAGATGATGATATAATTGTCATGTGGAAAGTAGTGGTACGACTAGATGGTTAGAGGCTAGTATTATAAAAATGGCTCATGATATTTATTTTTCAATCCTTGCCTTTTATTTATTTAATTTCAGCTTTTAGCTTATAATTAATTGTGCTATAAACTTGATTTATTTACCAATAACAAGCTTATAAATATATATGGCTATATATTCTCTTATCACGAGTAGCTATGCGACCGGGATATCAACTTGGATGCTCGTTTTTGGTTTTAATTAATATAAAGGTCGAGTATAATCGGTATATCAGCCGGAAACACACAACTGGCCAATCTCCACTTGGTTGGGTAGACTGACTTTGTGAACAACGCCACGGAACGACAGACTCTAATTTTTATGTTTTTCCTCGAAATAAAATAATTATGAAGATAATAAAATGGACCGGTAAAGATAAGCCATTTAATAACTGTTAAACTGGCATCGTGCATAATTATCTTTGTCTGTGCATTACAAGTGATAATTGTTGCTATAATATAGGGATATCGAGGCTTGACCAGATATCAGCTTCTGAGGCGTATTAGGTGAGGAAGCAAACTTATAAACTTCGGTATGCTGCCCGTGATACCCCGATTGTTTGTTAGATTGTTAATTATATGCTTTTCTTGTCATGCTTGTCATGCTGTGCTGGCTACTATTGTGATTATTGTTATATGCTTGATGGCTACTGTGGACTGATTGTTGAGCTTTGTGATGTTGATATGAATGCTGTGATATTTGTATGAGATATGAGGTATTTGATCGGTTAGTAACAGTGACCCGATATTGTGACATTGTGGTTGGATTCCTAAAGGAGCTGTGAGACTGAGAGCCTGTTCGAGAACGTGAGTATGATGAGTTACTGTTAGACGATGAAACACGAAATAATAATAAATTGTGGTAACATCACCTAGACATCTAGATTATCACGTGACATGTATTGGTACGGCCAGATGGTAGCGCCTTGTGATTTATGATATGATAGGGAGGACTGCGTGGACTCCCACTGAGGACTGCAAGACTCGGTTATTGTGATATTTTATGGGATTTTGTGATATTCTTGGATTAACGGGGAGTACCCTGGGGTTAGCTAACCTGGTTACCATGTACGGCCAATACTTATTACGTGACAGGGGCCTTAATAATAAAATTGGAAAGTCTTCGTCAAATTTCAGTGAGTTTAGAAGACTAGTTTAATAGTGAGAGGTCAGTCGTATAGTAAGGCCACGTGAATTGTCTGATCTCAATGTTATCTTGTGCTTGCTATACTTCTTTGTTTCTGTATTAGCTATGGTGTATTTACAGTAGCTTGTATACTGCGATTTATTTGTTTATGGTGAGACAGTGGTTGGTCTCACCCCTCACACAGTTTTTGCGGTTTATTTATTTGTTAATTAGTAATAATATTTCTATATATTCACTTAATTAGGTTGTAGCGGTTTCTACTTATTTTTTTTGGTTCCCCCTACTTTTACAGGTATTACCACACCATGAGAGTTGGAAACTACTGTGTGTTGGCTTTGCTGTCTTTGGCGAGATTAGATTGGGATGTTTTCGATTCTCAGTTGGTAGAAGAGGTTTATATGGTTTTTGAGTAAATTGTGTGGTTTAGCTTTCAACAAAAGAATAAGATGGTTTAGTTACCATTTATCAGACTACAATATCGTACTAGCTACTAGCTAGTTTGCATAAGTGAAATGGAATTAATAATCAGTGGCTGTAACTAAATTGTATGTCATTGCTTTCGTTTCTTGCCTATGGGATATGAGAACCACGATATGTTTGCTTATGGACATGGTCATGATATGGTGCTCATCATTAATTTTTTCCTGGTCCCTAATTACAAAGACTAGATAATACATTTACTTCAACAAAAAGAAAAGAAAAGAACAAAAACGGCCATAAAAAGTATATCTCTAGTACTACCGTTACAAGAATGTCCAAAAACAAAAATTCAAGCTCAAGCTCAACTTCGAGTAGCCATACGCCTTTAAACGACATCGAATCCGAACAAGACATGACCATTCCTTGTCTGCTGGGCTACTACATCAGTACATTTTACAAAATCGAAATGAAGTACAACAAAGCCAACCAACCTACTTGTCCAGAGTCCAGACAATCTTGGGCTGATCATCAGATTTACAAAATGTGGGGAGGGGCTCGTAATTGTTATGTCGCCACATGGCACCGTCCCTGGAGGAGGATGACACGTGAGTGTGTTGCATCTGGTGGTGAAATTGAAATATTCGCTCGCGGTACGTACGTACAGGTGGCGGGTTCCAGGTTAAAACTGGGAAAGTTATGGAGGGAGGAGAAGGAAACAACAAAAGTAAAAAAAAAAAAAATGAAAATGACGAAATTGCTGAAAATGCCAGCATAAGAAAGAAAACAAATTAATTTCATAAATCTCAAAATGAGAAAATTACTGAAAATTACAGCAGGATCGACCATCATCCCCGTCATAAACAAACATATGTATGTATGTTCATATATGTTGAGGGGCATTTTAAAACTCGGCTTATAATTTGATCGAGACTACGACTTGGCGTTCGTGGACTAGTCTCGTAGTAGATGCGGGACAATGGTGTGATAAAAGCCTTACGGGCCAATAGCGCATAAATCTTAAGATCCATATAGATTTTTTTGTTCTGTAGTTATAGCGCCATGTCCACCAAAACAAGGAAACTTTCCCGCCGAAAACAGTGTAAAGCGTATGCGCAAAGCTAATGGAGGAAAAAAGAAAAATAAAATACATTTGGTATCAAATCACGTTAAACTATAAATCAGTTTAATCTAATCTTACAATTATGTTATGCCGGGGTAAGATTTTCGACATAATGTGAAATAAAGTTATTTTATCTAATGTCATATATGATATTTTTTTTTAATTCGTAATCCAACATTTTCAATCCACCTCATTGATAACTTTTTGCATGTGATTTAAATTATCACTTTTAACTAATAAAGCTCGATTAGCATCAAAAGGAAAAAAAATATCACTTTTAACTAATGAATTTACTTTGAATGAAAACTCATGAAAATCTCAAAAAATATGATTTTAATTTTGATGATAAATATTAGTGGAGGCTGCCGTGCAGCAGAGACTTTATTCTAAATCTCACCAGCCCATGTACTAGAATGCATGGCTTTTTTGAGCCTCAATATATAGATAGAAGAGAGACAATTTAGAAGAAGAACTAATGTGTGGTACCGGCTCCCAAAAATTAATCATCATGGGGAGACCAACAAATTAGGGAAGTTGAGCTTAGCTTTAGACCCACGAAGCTTAAAAGCAGCTCTACCATAGGCTAATGCTGCAAAATTTGCAAGCGACACCTACACGGATCTTCCTTCTTCTTCTTCCTCCACTACCAGAAAAATCCAGCTGACATTCCCCGAAACGGAACAGGGAAATCAAAATCAAATCGAATCACAAACGACACGGTGTACACCTTCCCCTCCCAAGTGGGGCTCTTAATTATACTACTACTAGAAAGGAAACCGCGGAATTCAGCACCTAACTAACAACCAACTAATTCGTTGATCAAAAAAAAAAAAAACTAACAACCAACTAATCAGATCAAACCTGTTGTCACACACAAGGGTCAAAATGCCAAACAGATCATCAATCACATGACAAAGTTTTGCTTGTTTCGCTGTTACGCTAATTAAATAGTAAAAATAAAAAACAACAATAAATAGAAAAAGAAAAACACATTCATTATTCATTCATGTATTATTAGATTGAGAGAGTGGCTAATAAAGGAATGTGAATAAAAATTTTATGCTTTAAAATGCGCGACAGATCTCAATAGAGAAAAAAACAAACGAAAAAGAAAGCAGAGATCCCCGATAAAAAAAGAGGAGGGACTAACCGATTACTAGAGAAGCATTGAATTGGATTGAGAGCGATGGAGAAAGAAATAATTAGGTCAATGTATCAATTTTCATAATTAAGTCAAATTAATACATTAGTTCTCAAAATTGGGTCAATCTAATCACATTGACTATAGTAGTCAAAGTTGAAGTCTTGACTTGCTGACGTGCAAACATCAACTAGTGATATGTTGACATGTGAATAACCTCATTTAAACCCAAACCCAATTAATCAATATTGGATTAAACAATATAAAATTTATTTTTTTAAAACAACACCGTTAACATTCATAGTTTTATTATATCAATAAAAAATTAAAGATTATATAATCCTAAAATTTCTCTCTCTACCGGCCTTTCTCATTTCTTTCTCTCCCCTTCTTTTTTCCTAAAAATTAATATTCACTGTTTTGCTTCGCTGTCGACTCATCGATCCAGTCACGCATGGTTGATGTTTAGGCACAACTGTTTGAATATCAACTGATCCCAATTGTTAGTTCTCAAACCGAACCCAGAACACCAAATTCCACAATATCTCTTCGTCTAGTTGTGGTTTATTAAGTTCTCAAACACAGTTCTCAATGGATGTCAATATCGTCAATACCAAAACCAGGCTAAGATTCTCCTCAAGTACATTTGTAAAACGGACAGCAGGTGCACCTTTTCCCATTGAACAAATACCAACTCCATGTAATTCAGACTGTTTATTTGGGTGGTGTTCTCCTTTTTTAAAAAATTGATTGCTCCTTTGTCCCGTCCTGCATTTATATATGCGGTGATCTCACTTTGGAAATCAGGCTCTACATAAACCTCCACAGATGTTATTCTTCAACATATAATTTTGAGGGTTTAATACTCTTTAGTTTGTGATGATATAGTAAAATAAGGTGAACGGTTGTCGCTAAAAGAAAAAAAATAAATTAATATTGGTTAATCCAAACTTAAATGGGTAGGGTTCAATTAATATGGGTTTGGATCTTTTAAAAAAATTTATCCACATGTCAATATATTACTGGTTGATGTTTACACATCAACAAGTCAAGACTTCAATTTTAATCACCCTAGCCAATGTGACTAAATTGACCTAATTTTGAAAACTGATGTATTAAATTGATCCAATTATGAAAATTGATACATTAAATTGACCCAATTGCAAATTCAAGTATAAAATTGACCAATGCAAATTAATGTATAAAATTGGGTATTATGCCAAAAAGAAAAACACATTGATGCAGTGCATTTTCGTTCATTAATAGTTGTTGGGAGACTTGTCATTCATTCATTATCTTGTTTACTATTAGCCCATGTATTTCGGGTATGTGGTTATTGAGTCAGTTATAGTTATTTGTTTGAGCACTCTATATGTATGAGACTAAGCCTATTTTGAGGACTACGAAATAAAAATACCTGCTTCTCCTATTCTACTTTTCTCTCTACCTTTCTCTACCCTCTCCTTCCTGGTGTAGCTCAACTAAGCTGCATCAATTGGTAGCGGAGCCCATAAAATCAAGGTCTAATGAAGGAGAAGCTGTCATGCCTTGGAGAATTATCTGTTCACCATCTAGCCAGAAAGTAAGGTGCTTCCTTTTGAAATTACACAAGATATCATCAAATTGCTCCAACCAATCGATACCAAACACTAAGTCATATCCCGCAATTTCCATAATTAAAACATGTGCCTGGTAACTATGTCCTTGCATTGACCAATTGAGGAAGCAACTTAGGAGGTTGCTGATGACATTATGATGCGTTATCTAGATTTTGCCACTACTATTCATGCTCAGTTTAAAGAACTCTCTGCTTACTGATTCTTCTTACCTTGAGGTCAATGTTCTTTAGAGGGGAAGGTGTTGATGCAGTGCATTGTCGTTCATTAATAGTTGTTGGGAGACTTGTCATTCATTCATTATCTGTTTACTATTAGCCCATGTATTTCGGGTATGTGGTTATTGAGTCAGTTATTGTTATTTGTTTGAGCCTATTTTGAAGACTACGAAATAAAAATACCTGCTTCTCCTATTCTACTTTTCTCTCTACCTTTCTCTACCCTCTCCTTCCTGGTGTAGCTCAACTAAGCTGCATCACATATTCATTATTCATTCTTGTATTATTAGATTGAGAGAGAGGCTAATAAAGGAATGTGAATAAAAATTTTATGCTTTAAAATGCGCGACAAATCTCAATAAAGAAGAGAACAAACGAAAAAGAAAGCAGAGATCCCCGATCAAAATGGGGGAGGGACTAACTGATTACGGGAGAAACATTGAATTGGATTGAGAGCGATGGAGAAAGAAGGAGACGAATAAAGTAGGGTTTTGGTTGGTTATTTTGGGAGAGGAATAATGATTTATGAATTCAATTTGAATAATAAAAAGGGAAAAAACAGTATGTTTGTATGATAAATAATAAAAAGGGACAAAATAGTTAGCTTAGCTTTAGACCCACGAAGCTCAAGTTTGATGATAATATACCTATACTACTAACTTCGATTCATAAAAATTGAGGAATAAAAATTTGAATAATCAATTGGATTCACTGAATCTACTATAATCTATACCTTTTTTTTTTTTTTGAACCTCCTATAATCTATACCTTGAACATCAAAAACTAGTTGGTAATCGCATTACTTTAAAAGCCGACTCGTCACGCTGGGCCCATTGTTGAACTCATTATTTGGATCTGTCATCAAATATAAAAGCCCTTTAAAAACTAGCGCAATACAAATTCATACAAAAAAAGTTCAAGAGGGATAGAGAAAGTACCTTATTCACAAGTAGGTTTACTTGCTCCCTGTACATCTCCTTCAAGTCAATAATATCAGCTCGAAGTTCCTTCAACTGTAAACCCACTTCCAAGAATACGATAAAAATGCAAATTTGATTCGGTAGAGAAGAAAAAAACATATATTGTTGAGTCAATAAGTATGGGAAGCTAACTGGATGATTGATGTACCTCTTCATCCCGTTCACCCATTAACTCCAGTGCAGCGGAGTGTCTCCGTCTTAATGCTTCTAGCTCAGCCCGTACGCCGGGCAACAAAGCAGATTCAGCTCGCAATTTTTCACACTGCAGCAATAGAAACATTGTTAAACGTCCTGGAGAAAACAAGAAAACATTCAAGTACTGGAATTACCAAACTACTGGCAAGTCTCCGAAAATCATTTGCACAAACTCAACTGTGCTGTCATTTTGACCAACTCCTCTGCAAGAGAGTCACGGATAGACTCCATAAATGCCTGAAGCATATGAAAGTAAATTACTGGTCAGAGCTATTCAGAGGTGGTACAGAAAAAAAAAAGGGTAAGGCAGACAGCTGCACAGCACAGCTCTCCAGAACTCTTGGTCCACCATTCACAACACAACTTAGCAAAAAGACACCCGAAGATATTTCAAGATAAAGGGGTTCGCAAAGATAACATACCAAGCGAGACATGTAGGAAGCAAGTTCTCCCTCTTTCTGACGCAGAGCAGCTTCAAACGCACTTGGGGTCATGCTCTTCAAGTAGTAGGGGCTCATGGTTATTTCTCCATGATTTCTCCTTTCAGACGAACTATCAGATGTGTCTAAAGATGCCTGCAGGAAATAGCTCTCCTCCAAGCTGCCACGGCTACTAGCACTTGAAAGCTTTCTGGGCAAGTTCCCTGAAGCAACTGAAGATGTCAGAAACTGTAGACGGGCAATAAAATAGCAAAGTGACATCAATTGCAAACATATTACCATTCTCCAGAGCAGAAACGCTCCTCGTCACGGGAGTTCGATCAGAAGTAGATGTGGAATTAACACGAGCTTTACTTTCCAAATCCAATCGAGCAGCTTTCTCCCTGTCAATTTGCTGTAACCAATCAAGAGCTTATAAATCAGTGTGTATTTACCTTGTCCATGAGATCACACAGCAAGTGCAAATGGCAGAGTAGAGACCAGTTTCTATTCCAACCGGATACTATTACTCCAAGATTCAAGCAATAGCAAATATCAAACATTTCCACAAGATCGTATTCCGTTTCACTATCCCCGACAGCCACCAAAATCTGTCAAGTGTTCTACATGACAGCTCACTGCATGCAGTAGCATAAAAGCCTTATATGCCACAATTCATAAACTACTAAGAAGCATAATACTAAGTATCATTTTGCCCCATCATTATTGTGGCACATTAAGAAAATAATTGGCTCGACGTTCATGCTGCCCCAGAAGACATCATTTTGCTTGGTATCTAAGTCCAGATATAAACATAACAACACCTTGGGAACATCTGGGTTTCCTGGTATAATTATTTTGGTTAAGTCTATAATATATATCTTTGATGGATGTAATGCAGTAATGCTACCACATAAAAATGTTCAGAACGTGTCATATCTCTCCTTTTTGTCAGTTCATCCAATCAGATATATGTTTTCGTGGCTCATACATGGTAGTGGCCAAGGCCTGGTTTAATACCTTACTGGTCCATCAAATCTCATTAACGACCGTTGAGCGGGCTCGAAGACTTTTATCGGCCCAAAATTCGGCCGAACTTGGGCCCTTCAAAGAGAACTTCCAGTATCACTCAGTCTGCTGTGTGGGCCTGTCGAGTGTGGATTGTTTTGTTCTTCTCTATTTTCATATAGTTATATTTTAGGATTTAATTATCTTATGTTCTCTCTGTGGGTTAGGAGGATGCGACATTTTGTCGTTCATGGAAATAGTATAGATCAACACATGATGTATTGAAATCGAAATAATTACAAGGCATAGCATAAATAAAACCACTTGACCAGTTTCATTTACTATAAAAGATATATAGAAATACAAAAGACCATCAGTTATTATAGGGTATACATGAGGCCTTCGCATGCCTAGATTTACCTGCATGAAGTAACACGCATACATATATAAAGTGTCATCGTGATTAACTTATTCCATAATATATAATTATACTATCATGGAAGTTGACCATTTGTGTGGACAAGCCTAGTTGAATACGCCGGCGATTCCGATGGCTTCACGAGTTGCAGGATAGAACTCCTCAAAGAATTTGAGAGTATCATTAGCTTTGTGGAACTTTTGAAGGTCATGGACACTCGAGAATGTTGATTCGGCAAAATGAGTGAAGCGGGGATCGATGAACCATCTAACATATGGTCCCGCGTCTATGTTTTTCTGGTTCCGAATCCTATTAATTAGAGAGTAGTGAAGCATGTTAGAGAAATAACATTAATTTCAAAATTTGCATATCCTGTTAGGATAGCAACATACAAGATAATGCTATACCACAAAATGATATCTACTTCAACCATCTATCTAGAGGGATACTAGGTCAGTTTGCTCGAACTATTCATAACTTAATCAAACCATTTTAAATTTGAGTCTTTTATTGCAAATTATATATATGATTCTTGACTCGATCTGGATTAGTATGATGGATCCATTAATGTCTTTTAAAGGAAGACAAATGTAGATCATATGAATTATATTATAATGGAGCTTCTGGATATTGAACCAAAAACAGTGCCACCATAATTAAGAGCAACTTGCTAGCAAATGAGTCCTAACAACAGGACTATATGATTGTATAGCAAAAAGAATAAGAAGACAGTGCCTTTACCAGTGGAATGCCTTGCGTTCTGGGTGGTTGTGTTTTAGATCATCAAACTTCTTGATGAACTCATCAATTTTACGTTCAGTGACATATTTTTGGAAGCTTACTACCACTACGAACTTCACTGGGGCGCCTGCAGTAGTACTAGTGGTGTAGTACTCCTCAGTCCTCACTCTGGTTACCTCCCATTAATTGCCATGGAAAGGAAAACGGAAATTAAAAGTAAATGCTTCATAATTAATGATGCACCAAAGCTTGCCAAGATTGCTGCTTAATTTCCCCTTCTTACAGATCGATTCAGGGGCTCTCCCCAAAAATATTATAAGAATGGAAAGGAGAGATGTGTAAATGCTCGATGGAGTTTATTAATCAAGAGTGGAACATGGAGTGCCTATTTATAATTATCGAGGCAATTACGTACGCCTAATAAAGTATGTTAATGTCATAAAAATTAGATTACTTATCTATTGATGATTAGCTTAACCGTCACAGCAGATTGCCACCTTTGGTACATAGATTAGACTCCTTTTTTTCTTTGAATAACCAAACTTTTTTGTGGTATACATTAATAAGTCAAAATCTTCCTGAAAAAGGAAATTAACCCCTAAGAATTTCTTTGTTGCAAAAGTTACAAAAGTAAACATACCTAGTAAAAATTTTATTTGTGGAGCGTGAAAAAATTTCACCGAGAAAGAAAAAACATGGAGAAGGGAAACAACGCATACGAAAAAAAAAAATAAAGATTAAACCCTGCGAGAAAGAAGGGTGCAACGCAAGAAGTGCTTGCGTTTCTTCTTCTAGAGCGTGCCTTTGATTAAGTTTTCCGGTTGATGAAGTTTAAACGGTAACACTACTGATTCCCCTCGAGTCTCGAGAGATGCAAACTTGTAACTGTCACTTCTCGCCGGAGAGTAGAAGAAGAAGAAGAAGAAGAAGAAGAAGAAGAAGTGAAGGAGATAAAAAAACCACGAAAATGAGGAGAAATGTTACTCCGATTGGGTTGCGTTCGGATGTGGAGTCGTACATGAAGAGATGTTTTAGATGGAAGGGATCTTCGTCGGCGGCAGCCGATCCTCCGCCTCCGGCGACTGCGGGAAGCAGATACGCCGCCCTTTGGGGAAACGGAGACTACGGTAGGTTGGGACTGGGGAGCTTGCACTCTCACTCCACTCCTAAACCTCTTTTTCCCTCCGCTTTTCACAATCAAACCCTCAGCTCCATCGCCTGCGGCGGAGCTCACACTCTCTTCTTAACAGGTACAGCTTTTCTTAATTTCCTCTTTTTATGTCTTCCTTTTTGCTTCGTTCATTGATAAATTGATTGAATTGGTTTGCAGAATCGGGGCGGGTCTATGCCACGGGTCTTAACGATAATGGACAGCTTGGCATATCGGATACTTCTGTTACTTATAGTATGGTACGATACGGCGTCGTCTTTACCCTGAAATGCTCTTATGTTTATGTTTTCTAGGTGTTCCTTAGCAATTTGGATGACAATCGTACATGATCACGAGCAAGGCTTCACAAATGGGGGATTGTGTCTAATGCTTCCTGTCTTCTCTGCTCTCATTCCAGGGAAACACGCAACCATTTGTTCTTTGCTTGTCCTTTCTCAGCAGAGGTATGGACTCATTTACTTGCCTTGTGCAATGTTCACCGGATTGTTGGCTCTTGGGCTACTGAATTCCTTTGGGCAAAGCAATTCCTTCAAAAGAAATCTCTTAAGTCTATGATCTTACGCCTAGCTTGGTGTTCTTGCATCTACCATTTGTGGTGTGAAAGGAATAATCGACATTTCACGCATTGCTCCCGATCTGCTGGTGTAATTATTTCTGATGTTTGCTCAGAATTGAAGATGCGTTTCTGTGGATTAACTCACCTCAAAGCTCGGCCTCTATCCTCCGAGTTACAACAACTCTGCCGCTTTTGGAACATAAAATTTACATCTTAGAATGAGCATTCTTGCTTATTTCTTTTGCTTATTATACAGACTTTTGTACGCAACTTTATATCCTGAACCTGGCTGTACAGTTTGTTAGGGTCCTGCCCTAACCAAGTTTTTGAAATCCAATTTATTTGATTCTCAAAAAAAAAAAAATACTAAGGTATTGATGGGTTAACAGAGAAAAGAGATTGTTCAAGAAAAAAAAGATGAAGAAGAAACTGCTATGGCTTTTCTTACTGTTGGTACGCTCCTACCAAATTTAATTGTAAACCGAGTTAATGTCTAGAACTAAAGTTCTTAGCAGCATTGCATTGCCAACTGAAAATTCCAGGAATTAGGTTTTTTTTTTTTTTTCTTGGGGTCTTCCTTTTTATGATGAAATTATTCTCTTGATTGTTCTTTCATTGTCATTTTTTGCAGGAGCCAGTTCAAGTTCTTGGAATTGAACAGGAAATTGTGCAAATTTCAGCTGGTTACCATCACTCTTGTGCCGTTTCAGGTTTGGGTTCTCAGCTAAAGTTATGCAGACTTGCTAGAGATGACTGTAAATTATTTATAAATTTTCAAGTATTGCTCTATGCTGGTAGTGAGCTCTGGATTGAATTAATTCATTTTGTTTTGGAGAGGAGAAATTATGTCGGTTTTTCTACCTTTTTCTTTCTTTCTCTGTAGTTTTGAAATTACGTAGTAATTTTCACATCAAATTATGTAGGTGCGAGATTTCTTATCATGCCCATAACTTCACCAGCATTCTTTGTGGCAATCGATTGTTCTGCTTCCTCTTCGTTCTTTTTTCTGTGGTTGTACTATTCGCTCGTAAGTGACTGCCTATTCTTTCTTGTGTCTTTTCTACAGTGGATGGAGAGCTCTATATGTGGGGAAGGAATTCAAGTGGACAGTTGGGTCCTAGGCAAAAGTAATGACTAAACCCCCGTACTTCCTGCTGAATGTATAGGTGATATCATTGTTATATGAATTAATTGTTGTATTTAAGTTCTTTTATGTTTGGTGGGATGGAGGGGACTTTGTTCGTTATGATCTCCAAATTGTATTTTTCTCCTTGGTTTTTGGGTGGTGAGTGAGTTATGGATGAGAATTTATTTCAATATAGGATATATTCTCCTGCTTTGCAGAGGCGGAAAAAGTGGTGCATGTACCAACTAAAGTCCAATGCTTGAGTGGAATCAGCATCAAAATGGTGGCGTTGGCTTCAGAGCATTCAGTTGCTGTTACTTGTCTGTACAAGGAAAATCATTTTGGTTATTTTTGTCATTTTCACTTTCCACAGTAGTTCTGATCGATAAAGGAATCGGTCAAGTGACGTACTGACGTTCTTCTTTCACTGTTGCACCTACTCACCAGATGAAGGTCAGGCGTTAAGTTGGGGGGGCAGGAGAATCCGACTTGGTCATGGTCATCAATCAAGCATTTTAGGATTCTTAAAAAGTTCCAGGTTTGTTTCTTTTATGTCTTCCTCCCCTGCTCTGCTGCTTCTAGTGCATCAAATTGTTGAGTTCATTTTAATTGTTGCTCCCTGTTCCCAGTGAATTTACACCGAGGAACATCAAAAGGCTTGAAGGGGTTAAGGTACTTTACGTTGAAATTCTACTGATGATTGATTTCAGTTAAAGGCCTGCCTAAAAACAAAAGTCACTTCTGTATCTAATCATTGTATCCTGTTGCAACAAAAATGGCTCCGCAGGTTAAAAAAGTCGCTACTGGCTTGCTTCACTCAGCATGCATTGATGGTAGCAACCAATCTTCCTCATGCCAATAGTACTTTATGGTGTTATTTTTTTTGGCAGCTGGCATAGAGATATTCACACCTGAGTTTGTCTAAAATTTGACAATTGCAGAAAATGGCTTTGTCTATGTTTTTGGCGAAAGAGCTGTAGCCAAATTGGTGAGTTTAATTGTTATCATAACCTCTTTTGGAGATTGCTCTGGTTGTGATTCCTTTGCAGAATCTTATATTATCTTCTTGAGATTAACAATCTCTGATTGATGAAACTTCTAGGGCTTTGGAGAGGTAAATACTGCAACAATACCATCTATGATTAGCAGATTGCCATGTGCTGAAGAAGTTGCATGTGGTGGCTATCACAGATGCATTGTCTCAAGTAACCTCTTTGCTTCCTTAAAGTGTTTCGTATAGCACTTACTAATAAGGAATACTAGAGGCACAAAATCTTCTTAATAAAATTCTCTTTAGTAATATATACGGTACAACTACAATGAATATTATGGGTTAATGCAAATTTCAAACGATGAATATCCTTGGTTAATTCAAATTTCAAAGTGATGTGGATAGTTCTGTTGTGTGCCACTTTATGTTACACTTTTGTCTACTGATCATTAACAGCATAGAAATATGCTATGTATTCATTTGTTTTATGTCTTGGTTGATAAACGTTATGAAAGCAACAAAGTGGGATAAACTAGAAATATTGACTACTTAACTCCATTACCCCAACTCTAGGTTTCCATGTATCTCTTAGAAGAGCCTATCCTATGTTCTTTTTGTTGCTATCATGTCTTTTGTTGTTTTTAATAGTTACTTTTCTCTATCGATCTTAATATAGTTTTATAATTAAACCACTTGCTGAAAGATGTAATCGATCATAAGGAACAACAAGAAAATGATTATACACACTCCCTCAATGAAGTTCTTTCGCATGCATTGACTGTATTCTATTTGAAAGGAAGTTAACTTTATGTTACTAATGTAGGCTCGTTTATCCTTTCTGGATTTTGGCAGGAAGTATTGTGTCACTTCTTTAGTTATGTATGACCTCCTTCAGATTTGAAAGTTTGTGATTTTACATAATTTCCACCATCGAGTCAGCTAGAGCTTATAATGCTTCAGTATTTGATATCATTAGAAACCATTATGGAAAATTTGGTTAGAGTATTGTTGGTTGTTTGAAATTAGCTGCTTGCACAATATCAGATATTTGGATAGGCAACTTTTAGGTTCCATGGGTTTTACTTTTAAGCTTAACAATAACAAGTGAGAGGAGAGATCCATCATGACTCCCGTCTCACTAATTCTCTAGTGAAATAACATACTCTCACTGTATGAACTTGGTCATGAGAGTAAAAATTAAGATGCCACTTGGTATGGGACATGGGCAAATGAGTTGCTTAGCCTTTCTACATTAAGTCCCAATATGTATTTGTATATATATGTGTAAATTTACATTGGCAGTTATGACAGTTCATTTTATCTACAATCACCTTGTGTACAATACTGTAAATCTAACTTGTTTTTTCTTTCTGCTACTCTCTTCGTAGATGGTGGGGGAACTGTATGCTTGGGGCTCAAGTGAAAATGGTTGCCTTGGGATTGGGTATCGAGACTTTCATCTTTAAACCTTAGCTCGGGCATCATTTTACTTTTCGTTCACAGCCTGTTGATGGTGTACATTTTGTTTTCAGTAATGTTTTTATCATCTAACATGTACTTCTATTCCCTAACTGCTCCACTGATACCTTCCATTTACCAGAAAGAGTTGAGGGCCCTTTTCTGAGGTCTGCTGTTGGCAAGGTTAGGACATCGCACTGCCATTGTTCGGGTTAAATAGTCTAATGCAGGTTATGTTGCATTTTAATCCAGAATTTGGATTAGAGGGTAATGTTAGTTTGCACGATGGTTTTTCTCCAATCCTGAATTTCGCTACTGTGAATGCCAATCAAACAGGGAAGAAATTTGATATAATGAAAAGGATGTAAACTTAGCAGTGCATAAGCATCCAAGTCGAGAATCTCGAGATGACTAGAGATACTAAAATTTTTACTCCAGATGATGTTCACTTGCATTATGTTTGTTTCACAGGTATCTTGTGGGTGGAAGCATACAGCAGCAATTTCTGGTAAGTATATATGTCACCTGCATGGACTGGCTTGATTAAGCATGTCTTGCCCTTCCCAGTGTTAAACAAGTTAATTCTTATTGCCTTTAGCTGGATTTCCAACAAATATGCTTCTTGAACCAGAACTGAACTGCATCTTTCTGTTTCCTTTTTTTTTTTCTCTCTATCCCTGAGTTTCTTGTGTACACTAGGCATTATAATTCAGATACAAAAGATCCCCCATGTATATTCCAAATCCCAGGAAAAATATGAAAATTTTGTCGAAGAAGTAATATGAAGGGCCTCTTTTGTCTTCTTGTTCTGATTAATGACCTTTCTTCACAACGGAGAGTATTTAATGCACTAACCTTGGCACATGTTCTGTACTAATAAGATATTGTATTGTTTGCTTATGACCACTTATCTTAATTTGGGTAATCGTGGAAAATCAGATGGAAAGGTGTTTACTTGGGGCTGGGGAGGCTCTCACTCATGAAACATTTTCTGATGATGGATTTTCTTCTGGTGGACGGTTGGTATATTCCTCCTGCCTTTATAGGCTATTTTTTTTCTTTGAGCATAATGATTGAAATCTTTTTCTCAACTGATAATCTGTGATGATCCCACTTAGTTTCTTGAAAGTTTGTTTTTCTTATTTGTTTGAAATATAAATCCCTATTATCCCTACTCCCAGTAACATTCACTGAAGTTGATGACTATGCAGCATTTCATGTGCAACACCGTGTTTATTGACAGTCCACTAGTTTTGATGTTGCAGCAACTGCTCTATTGAAGTTTTCTACCCTGCCTATTAGAAGTGATGCATCTTCTTCTGATGCGAGGAAAGTACCAAAGTTCTGCTGGATTATTGAATCCCAATTAAAACACTCTTTTAGTCTCATTATCCTAAAAAATAAATCTCCTATCATCAAATCCCATTCTGGTCTGCTTTTCCGAGTTCAGAGACTCTTTATTGGTATCTGTAGACACTAAGTTTCAAAATAACTTGTAACTATAATAGCAAGCTCAACTTAATTTCCTGCTGATGTTTAGTTGCGCTTTCATTAGTGAAATTGAATTTTTCTCCTTCATGCAGGGGCATGGAAGTGATGTCGACTATGTAAGCCCTATGTTGGTTGACTTGAAGTGTCCTGTGGTTTCAATCACACTGGTGCCATAGTCGAGATCCCTGAAGCTTAATTATACCCAATTCTTTGTGTTTAATGTTTTGCAGTTTTGCTTAGATTTCGGCCAATCAATTATTTGCTGGCAGAGCATTCATTCTTTCTTGTAGATAAAGTATCATCAAAGGCCATTGTCAAATGACTTTATCTTGAGCTGTTCATCCCGTGGAGAAAATCCCCTCTCGGGGGATGATGGGATTACCCGTTGTAATTGTAAATTGTAACATCCGTATGTTGTAGCTATTTATACCATGCAAGTTTTATGTATATCAAAGTTCCATAATGAGAAAGAAAAACAGAATAATTCACGCAATGTTAACAATAAGAGAAAGTTTTACTGAATTTAGAAGCTGCAGTCATTGAACTTCTGTTTTCTGCCTGATCTGAGGCTTCCTCTGTTCTTGTTCACTTATACATTCTTATCACTTGAGAAATCCATAGCAATGAAAGGGGTAGAATCTATCACAAAGGGACCTACAAGTTACTTCGAGATTATGATTATGATAATCCACAGAAATTCTCTTGATTGTTGATTGTTAAAGAACTAATCTTGACAGAAGATCATACACTTGGGAAGTAAACAAGAAAACAAGAAAGTGCCCTTCTCCCATGGCGTTTTAACTTCCCTGAAGGACCTAGCTAGTAGTAACTGCTTTTAACTCCACAAATCAGAGGAATAGGAATCCAAATGAGGATTAAACCTGGAAAATTTACTGTGAGTAACCGTATCTTCAAGCCTCCACGAACCAAATGCATCAACAAGGCTCCTGGGCATGGAGGAGCCTCTCATTTCTTTAAATGTGGAGTTTATGCACAGAATGACGATTCCTATTATATGGAGTCTCGTTGGAAGGGAATCAAGGTCTTCAAAAAACTGTAATTGGATCTCAGGGCCACGACCCCTGGCTCCAAATACCTGCATGATACACACACCAGATGCGCCACGCGGCACATACCCTTTTGCTTCGAATTGCCAGACTCCCGAAGAGTAGTCGTATCGCTGCCGGTAATTCCAAAGATCAGGAGATCAGAATTAAGTACTAGTATCAAGAAGAGAAGAACTAGAGGTGATTAGTGCAATATAAAGTTGAACTAACAATACACTATTTCATTTTTTGTTATTTGCTAGCTTTTGAGGTCATGCAAAGCGCAACTTAAAATGCTTCACTTGCTAATTCATTGGATTTTGGCTTACATGTATACGGATCTCTGTCCGGGGATTAGTTTTGCTAGTAGGACTGTGAGGCTTGTCAGTGGAGTACACCCACAGCTTGTGAACGCCATTGTCGAAGCTATACCGCTCATTTTCTGGCACGTCGTAAGGCCTTTGAATGATCAGATTTGATTGATTTAGAGGAAAGGAAGAGAATCCTGTTGTAGGATTAATAATGGGTCTCCAAGCAACTGCTTGGTATGATATCAACTGAATAAGGCTTAAACAAAGAAGGCCTACAAGAACAAGGTAAGCCATTTTTGTCCAAAGGGAAATTTTGTAGTGTTGCAAAGTTGGTGGACGGGTGGCACCATATTCCATTCTGTGTTAATTATTTATATACATAGACAGTCTCGGGCTCTCGGCAGTGACAAAGTATATTTGGAGAGGAAATTTTAGAAAAGTCCAGCAACAAGTTGTCTTTTTTCTTTTTTCTCATTTGTTGGTCAACTTAGATGGTGTCTTTTACGAGTACTTGTCCAAGAGAACTGTACCAAAATTTTCAATCCTACGGTAATCACTAGATAAAAAAAAAGGAGACATATGAAAACTGTTTATGATTACCCTAGAGACTTGATAGTTAGTTTATTATATGCTGTTCGGGTATCACCTTGTGTAGTATTCGATTGATGTTCATGTGTTGTTGTAAGCTAACTTATTATATGGCTCTATTCTTAGGCTCTAGTTGTAACAAAAAAAAAAATTATGTGGCTCTATTTTCTGCTTCAATGAAATCTCAACATCAGATTAAAAAAATTCCACACTTTTCTTTTTTTTATGGCAGATTCTGTGCATAAACTGACAATGGTACCCTAGAGACCTGGCAATTCGTGTTGTCGTGTCGGGTTCGTGTCGGGTTGAACAGGTAATCGGGTTCTAAATCTTCAACCCGACCCGACCCATTTAATAATCGTGTCGTGTCGTGTCCAACCCGTTTATTATCGTGTCGGGTTCGGGTTGACCCGCGGGTTACCTATTAAGTCTAACAAACCTAAAAATGAGTTTGAAATTTTTCTATTTTGCGTATTTTTAAGCAAATAGCATATAATTAGTTTTTTTCATATATTAAATAAAATTATAAATTATAGAATCAAAATATAATAATATTTTAAAGCATTTCTAGAAGTATTTTTGGATAATTTTAGTAACTTTAGCCTTAAATATTAGAGAAGTCTTATATTAAATCAGTAAAATATCTATACCCTAAATATAATCGGGTCATAAACAGGTACCTATCGGGTTGGCGGGTCAACCCGCTACCTGACCTGCTAATTTTCGTGTCGTGTCGGGTCGACCCATTTAACTAAACGGGTTGGAAATCTCTGACCTATACCTGCTAATTTCGTGTCGGGTTCGTGTCGGGTTGTCNTTTAACTAAACGGGTTGGAAATCTCTGACCTATACCTGCTAATTTCGTGTCGGGTTCGTGTCGGGTTGTCGTGTCAATACCCGTTTTGCCAGGTCTACCTAGAACTAAGAAACTCATGGCAACTCTAAGCTACTAAGGGGCAACACTAGCACCTACCTAATCCTTCATGGGCTGGGGGTAGTTTTGCTTGGGCCTTGAAAGTCCTGATGGTCAATTCTCAACAAACATAGCACTGCACATGAACTCGTTGGAAATTGCAAGGGACACGAAACTAACAAGTTCTTGGCGATTCATCTGGAAGTGAGGTGGGCCAAAATGATAACAGACAATTACATTACATTATGTCTGTTTAGCGGATCATATGAGCTCTATACTCAGTACATGCTCCTTTTATAGACTGCGACTACCTTCGTCGATATATGCTCCTTTTGTAGTACACTCCTTTTGGTTGTGGTATTCAGTACAGGTCTTCCATTCCATCCTCCAACATTCAATTGTGCAGTCAGTGATAAATGGTACGCGTACATTTGCTTACAATGCAGTAGTACTTCAAAATTAATAGTCGTCAGGCGGCTAATAGTTGACAGGCAAATCTGATATCGCAGTTAGATTCCGGATAACGGTTGTTACTGGTGCAGATGAATTAACTACCAGATAAATTACAGTACAAACAAATAAATTACTGAAGCTATGTTTTCCACCAGAAACGAAATGCATATGGCCAGGGTACCAACTAGTCCCATTAATTACATGACAATGGTTTATTCAGTAGACAGCTGCCTTCATATGACAAGTATTTTTGACCCATCTCTTGCCTTGTACTGGGAATGTCATAGCATAGCATTATAGTCTTGCACTCTCAGCGTATATGGCATTTAATCACCGGACTGAAAATATTTATGGAACCCAACGCTTCAACGCAGAATTAGGAACTTAAGGGACCATTGTGACCCTTCAATCAGAAATGAAAGAAAAATTCTTAGCTGCATCCAATTGGTTGAGTTGTTAAGCGATCATAATATTGCAGAAGGAATTACAACTAGTCCAACGAACAGCATTTTCAGATTTCAGCAATACAAGCAAGAAGGCACATCTTCCAATTTAACTAGACCTGCTAGTGCACGTCCAAACCAAGTAACTTGCTTAAACTAGTAATCCAGATTTTAATTGGAAGTAGCAACTGAGGATCAACTAGTAATCCAGATTTTAATTGGAAGTAGCAACTGAGGATCAACTCATATTAGCATGCAACAGTAACCCATCTATCTTGACAGGGAGTTGGCCACATCGATCACGAACCGGTACCTGACATCAGACTTGGCAAGCCTATCCATAGCAGTGTTGATCTCATCCATCAACATCTGCTGTAATGTTGTGCTTTGCACAGAAGTACAGCATCTCCTGGGTCTCCTTCATCCCTCCTATGTCACTTCCTCCAACAAGCTTCCGCCCTTTAAAAATGAAGCAGAATTTTTTCAATGTACTTCTTTAAGGAAAAATGGTCACATTTAGGAAACGAAACTCAGATAGAAGTTTCAGTTTTCGGGTATATAATAACAAAAGCAGGGCAAGATTTAGCAGCGGCTTTGCGGAGCTATATTTTCTTACCTAAAACTAAAAGATGGGAATGGAGCTCCAGGGGCTTGGCAGGCAGACCTAGAGTGACCAGCTTTCCATTAGGCTTCAGCAGTGTAAGAAGTGGAGCAATAGCATGAAATGCAGATACAGTGTCAATGATGTAGTCCATAGTACCAAAACTTGCCTGCACAATGGCAATAAGATCATGGGCAAAGGTTGTTCTTGAAAAAAAAATCAATACTTGACCCAATTATTGACTTCGAGTTACAAAAAATAGAAGAATAGACTTGTCATGTTAACCCACTTTAGACACACCATTCCATCACGAGATCAGGAATACCCACAACCACGTAGAATCCTACCTGATCAGCTTAAAAGTTCACACACCTGGATACTGCTAATTACTTCAATTTTGGTTTTTTACTGTAAAATCTTACACATATTGTACCTTCATTTTGGCAGGGTCACTGCTAACAAGGAAAGAATCAGCACCAAGTTTACCAATAGCTTCAGCCTCTTTGCTCGGTGAGGTGCTAATGACAGTAATTTTCAACCCAAAGGCCTTACCACATTTGACAGCAGCATGACCAACGCCCCCTAGCCCAACTACTCCAAGATATTTGCCAGGCTCAGTCATTCCATAGTATTTCATGGGGCTATAAACTGTGATCCCAGCACATAACAAAGGTGCACCAGCATCAGATGGCAAGCTGTCGGGAAACCGGACCACGAAGTACTGGTCAACTACTATCATGTCAGAATAACCACCATAGTTCTTGGTCCCGTCATGGTAGATGGAATCATAAGTAAATATGAGTTTAGGACAGTAGCTCTCCTTGTCCTGGCTGCAGTACTCGCATGACCTGCAAGAACCCACCATGACACCCACCCCAACTCCATGACCCACATTGAATTTCTTCACATTGTTCCCAAGTTTTTGTCACAATACCCACAATTTCATGCCTGCAAAGGGAAATATTCACAGAAAAAATTTAGTTCTTTTGATTTGAGTGTATGACTATGTTGTAATATATTAATAGAAAGAATAAAAATGTAGATATACAAGCATCATTATCATACCCTGGCACAACAGGATAACGAGTGACACCCCATTCATTCTTGATAGCGTGTAAGTCAGTGTGGCACACCCTACAATATAGGATTTTTATTGCTACATCGTCATCCCCGTTTTCGCTGCCAAAAGGAAAGGAAAACAAACATCACAACAAGAGTAGATAATGAACAACTTGGTTCTCAATGATAATATATCCCAAAGTTCCAAGCATGACCCGAAAATTAAAAGTACCGGCATAGACCAGAGTGTAGGGTTTACGCCATATGGTGGACTATTGCACAGATTTACGCCATTAACCTACGCATATTTGTAGTTAAAGAAGTACAGGATAAGAAAGAACATTTACTATAAGGAACGTGATGGAGAAAACCTTCGAGAGAAATGGAAAGGGGAGAGATTGCCATAACCAAAAGTTTTATGTGGATGTTCATCCTCTGGTGCTTTGGTCACTGGCTTTGTTTTGTGCTTTGTGGCTGGCTCATTTGCTGCACTTGGCCCTCTCGCTCCCTCCTCCTCCTCCTTTTCCACACTGCTTCCTCACCCTCTTGATGGGCTTTTAATGCAACCACCCACATCAATGAAAGCTTGCATGTGCGTGCGAGCCATATCGTGTGATGATTCACTTTCCTCCTCCTAAATGCTTTTTACTAATTTGGTAAACCTTCAATTTGCTCTGTAAATAAATAAGCAGCGTGCTCTTCTTTTGACTCTGTAAACCATCAATGTACTCTGTAAGCAAAAAAGTTGCTGCATGCACAAGGACTATAGTGAGACTCTGTTAACACAGACAGAGTAATCGTGTCTAAATGAAGAGAAAAAAGTGTAACTAGCGTATATAATTTGAGGGTGCGAATAAGTTAATTGCCCACCTAGCTTAAAAACATTACATGTATTATCGGTCAAACTAAACGGCTAGTCAGTCAACTGAATAGGCGGTTGGGTCATTTGTCATCGGACTGATCATTAATTAGTTGGATCTTTTAACTTGCATATGTGTCTATTCCAAACTAATGCCTTCACTTAATTTTTTTTCTTGAGGGTCGTTGTTCTTGTCCCATCACAAGATATTTAAGCCCAACACGTTGGCAAAGCCAGCTTTAAATGTGCACCTTGATTCTGATGGGCAATTGATGCTGCTGTTTCCTCAGATTGACAGAATGGGACATTTGAGGCTGCCCTCATCCAATTCTCATTGAAGAAAAAGATAAGATGACAGATGGGAAAATTAAAATGTGCATACCATGTACAGCTTACATTACAAAAGAGATTTACGTATGCACTATTTGATACAAACTTCTTCATACGAACGGATATCAGGACCCACCATGTTAATTATTGATGAATTGGCATTACTCTACAATAAGCCAGGAATGATTCTGTTCAAAAACAGTCTGATACCTCAACTTTAGCAGTAATATACTACTGTAATTTGTTCAGAAATCCATAAAAACTTATCAGTCTAATATAGTTGTTCTCGAGGCAATAGAAATCCAAGAAAGGAAGGAATAGAGTGAGACAAATCTTCAAGGTATCATGCACTACTGGTGCTTCTCTGGTGGGTTTGCAGATCGATACTCCTAAAGATTGCTGATAATGTAGTCTACCCAAAACTAAAGGGAAGATGGAAAGCTCAAGATAATAGAGTGAGACAAATCTTCAAGGTATCATGCACTACTGGTGCTTCTCTGGTGGGTTTGCAGATCGAGACTCCTAAAGATTGCTGATAATCTAGTCTACCCAAAACTAAAGGGAAGATGGAAAGCTCAAGATGCCTGTCAGGCTAGCCTAAAAGGACCTCTTTTACATTATATGTCGTTTTAGCGGATGAGGAGCGGGGTTCAAAGCAGAGACTGCAAAGCCCATCTGATCCATAGGTAGGGCTAATGGCAGACTGCGTAGGTGTCATTACCATAGTCACATAATTCGCTGAAAATCCAACGTTCGGCGAATTGGTTCGTTCGAACCAAAACGCGGTACTTGAGAGTACCGGTTCGCTTGGGTACGCGTACCAATTCGTTACCAGCGACTAATTGATAGTCACCTTAACAAAAATGGTTTTTCATTCTTAGCTGGTGTGCCCTGTGTGCATTGATGGCGGCGACATGATTTCTAAGGGTGCGTTTGGTTCTTGGGACAGGGACAGGCGCGTTGGGACTGAGTCCCAAAGGCGGGATGTTTGGAACGGTGGACATACTGTTCACGCGGGACGCGAGTCCAAAAAACTCGGGACAAAGTCGAATTTTTTCGTCCCAAGGAAAAGGGAGGGACGGAGTCCCGTCCCAGGGACTACACTGTTTGCGTGACTGTTTTACCCCCGCTCATTTTCCGAAATGCCCAAACGCCCACGCCGTATATAAACGGAAAATCAGAGGCGAGAAACGCACTCGAGGTACGTCTCTCTCTCTCACCCCTTCTGCACTCTCTCCCAACTCTCTCTGCCTGCTCTCTCGCACTCGACTCTCTCACACTCGGCTCTCTCTCGATTTCGTCTCTCTCAATCTCGTCTGAGACTCTCTTCTTCCTCCCCTCCCTTCTCATTTATTTTCTCTGGGTTTTGTTCACTGCGTTGCTTGTGTTGACTGATGTGTTGTTTGAATTGTGTTATAATTGTTAGGGTTTCTGTAATAGGGTTTCTGTTCGAATTGATTGTTTGTTTGGGTTTTATATGTGTTTAATGGTTGTGTATTGTGGTTTGTGAGCTTCGATTTACCCTTTTCAGGCCCCGATCCCCAAATCGTCACGAACCCTAATCATGTTTACTGTGTCTATTCGATGAAATTGAGTGTCTGTTTGGGTCTCATATGAGTTTATTTGGGTTGATAAGAGTTAATTTATGCTTTGTCTGCTTCGATTTACCCATTTACTCCCCGACCCCCAAATCGTCATGAACCCTAGTTTCGTGAACTGTGTCTAGTTCATGAAATTGTGTGCTTGCTTGGGTCTGATATGAGTTTATTTGGCTTGATAAGAGTTAATTTGTGCTTTGTCTGCTCCGATTTACCCA
>JAKUCV010003990.1:0-15810 GCA_028386065.3 Turnera subulata | reverse complement strand
TATATTTCTCCTTGATAAACACAACATAATCAATGTCTTTATTATCTACCAACTCTATCTATTTTAGGAGAAAGGAAATCACAATGACAGTTACAATAGAAATCATATTCAGTTTAAAATGCATAGTTCTTAAGTAAAAATTGTTGTGTTATGAAACTATCCTAATTTAGCTCTTGTACAGTTGTACATAATTATTAAAATTCTATTAAGATGGGTAGCATTTCTGTAGATGTACCAATGTAAGTACCGGCCAAAAAATTTAAACGTACCATATACCAAATTAGCGAACCAGAGAAGTATACCCCCTACGTACCGAATTCTCCAGAAGTAGCGTACGGCATACGCGTACGCGTACCACATACCAGAACGTACGGCGAATTATGTGACTATGGTCATTACCAGAAATCAGAAACTAGGCCAGTATTTTTCAAGTGATAATTATAAACCACGAGAATGCCGTGAATTAATTACCCGATCACACCCCAAGATGTAATAAGTGGGCGCACATGGCGGTGTCCTTCTAGAAGGAGACTACTAGTCAGCAAGATTCAAGAGCACTAGCAATGAAGAACCAACAGAACCAGAAAATAGAGAGATGGACTATTTTATTTACCCCACTGAAGAAGTAGGAAATAGAGATGAGGGAAGAGGAAGAAGGGAGAGGGAAATCCCTGAAGGGATCCTAGGAATCCAGAGAAGATAATGGATCGAAAATGCTGCTCCTCTGGTTACCGATGAAAGGAGTCAATGCCATCGTCTCTCCTTCTTCTTTTGAATTTGGGTGAAGAGAATTGCAGTAATTGCTTGTTTTGTTGGGCTGTTCGCTTTGTTTCTTGTTCTCTATGATTGGATTCCAAAGTTACAACGGGGTCATTATTTTATAGGAAGCAGAGGAAGGATCTGGTATGTTCTGGCGGCATAGGATGTTTGGGCTTTTCGAGTCCTCAAAATTCTTTTTATCTGGTTGTCTCTGGTAAGTTCTCTACTTCCCGCGATCTGTAGATTGTAGTTTTCATGGGCTAAACCTTTGATGTCCGGGAGCTGTTGTAGGCCTAATAGCCCGTCTTTGTTTGTATGGGCCTTTCGTTGTTTTCTGAGTGATCCATTTTCTTTCTGCTCCCCTTCCTGATTGTAAACATGCATACTTGATTTCTAAGGAAAAAAAATTAAAAAAGAAAAAAAGAAACTTGATTTTGAATATTGATTTCTGTTATCGCGACCTATTTCAATTTAGTACAATAGAATATGTAAATTAAAATACGTCGAATTTCTGGAATGGATAACGCCCTGATTAATGAATTGTTTTTTTTTGGTACATCGGAAAGAAAAATACAAGACAAGGCAGGTGCGCAGATTCGCAGCACCTGATACTGAAGTGAATACTACTCCCTCCGTTCCGTTTTAATTGACGTTTAAGGTATCTGCACACAAATTAAGAAAGATAATTAATAGCCTAAAATCTAGGATTATTTGACTAACTTACCCTTATTTCACTTTTAATAAAACTAAACAACTGGATATAATTATTATGCAAAGTTAAGGATAAATATGGAAAAACTTCAATTAATGATCATTGAGAATTGTAAAGCGTCAATTCTTTTTGAACAAATTTTTTCCCCTCAAACGTCAATTAATTCGGAACGGAGGGAGTACTTATTAATCAAATGTCGGCGCATAGTTTTATTACGTTGCTGTTGCTGAGGGGACAGAAAATGATAGAGAATATGTCGGTTTTTGCCAATCCGAGTTCGAGAAGGATAAGGTTGCAAGAGCAACGGAATTCACTCACTTTGGAGCAAATTGGGAAAAGTTCCCTACAATGCCAGGATTGGGAAATCCTTTTTCAAATAGGAATGGGACACAATGCACTCTATATGTACGCATTCCATCTTTCAACATTGCCATATAATATCACATCGCAATGTCCCGTTTCTCATACACATAACATAACAAACGTTCGTTCTTTCCCTTAGCCTAGATATAACAAAACACTTGGTATAAAGTACTTGTCTTGCGATCTTCTCACCAAAGAAAGCTAACTAAGGCCTCAAAGAAAATATAGGAATTCCCTGCCGGCGCCCGCCATGGATAGTAAGTGGACACCCAGGATAGCGACGATCAAGAGGAAAGCAGAAGCACTGTCAACGTTGTGTGGAGCAGATGTGGGGTTGGTGTATTATGACGGCCATGGCAACCTCCACACATGGCCCGAAGACCACCGTGCCCTCAAGCAAACCCTCACCCGCTACAATACTCTCATCCAACAACGCAAGCAACGAAGAAACTAGAAAAAATGCGGGCAGAACAACAAGAAGCGGCGCCGCAACAACACCCTCGATGACGAAGACGACGTCAAGGCAGCTGCGAATTCCTCCTCCACCAGCGCCGCCACAACGCCTGATGAGAATGATCTAGAATCTTCGTCCGAGAATGGATCAAGATTTGGAAAAACCACCTTGAATTTGATTGATTTTGTCGGTGTGGACCGATCCCAGCTGCCCGGGTCAAGCAGTTATGAAGAACCCACGTTGAAGTTTATTGATTTTATGGGTGTGGACGACCGATCATCCCAGGTCAATACAAGGGATTCCAGCAGTGATGTTACAACGCAGGGTTCAACCTTACTAGTCAAGATTCTGGTGTGATGCTACCTGAAGAAGATGCTGGTGATATTGTTCCACGAGCGGCAATATTACTCCCCTGGAATTGAGAGTAGTAGATATCACTGGCAATTCCCCCTGCATAATGCATTGACCCATGGCGACAAGTGTAACATGCCAGTATATAGCCTTGCAGGGATGTCCCTCCAAATCAAGTTTGAATATGTTCCTTTTCCGGTTCCCTTCCATTTGTGAACTCCCATGTTCTTCCTTCCCTTTTTTTTTTTTGGGTGGAACTTTCTGATGTAATTGATTTTTTTTCGTTTACATAGAAGCGTGCATTATTTTGTTTTCTTGCGCTGGCATATGAGCAATACGTTCAGAAACTTAAATTAAAACCTATGCTAGTAAGTTAGTAGACTGATTGTTATCTTAAGTACTTGAAATTATTATGGCGATGAAAGTGACCGGACACTAGCTCCCCCTGTTTTGCTAGTTTGCTTTCTTTCCTCCCTAAGAATCTACTGCTGACAAGTCCTATGTTAAAACCACTTAAGCAATATCCCTGCGCCTTGACAACACAATCTACCTGTGGGAAATTGAACACAACAATTTCACGTTTGAGAAAACAAAAAAAAAACAATCACCTCAGTATTTTATATCCTAATCCGATATTAGTGTGGATGTGTTATGTTAAAATGTACAATTCCGATATTATTAGTTAGGTATGCTTGAGAACGAAGATTAACTAGGACTTGACTGAAAGATATTTACTTCCCCAATACAAATTCATTTGTCTGTCTGTCTAATTGCGTTCACAAATTCTTAAATTGGCTTCACACCAAAACATTCCTTATAAATTTTTTGGTCGCTACATACTGTAAGTGAACTAATACACACATCATATATATATATATATATATATATATATATATATATATATATATTAAATGTCTTTGTGATTAATTAATATTTTTAATCACAAAATCTGAAATAATTAACATGGAAAATTTTGCTGCAGCACTAACTCGGGTAAATAAGTGCAAGGGACAACGTATGGGCTTTTCTGGTTTTGGGCCCGCGAGTTAATCCACATTCAGTTAGAGTCTACTAACCCATCTAAATGGGCTTTTCTGGTTTTTCTCAATCCACCAAAAGAGGCCAAGTGGCCGGATTGACAGTTTACTCATCCAATTGGGCTAATCATTCGCGCTAAAAGCATATTAAAGCCCCACCCCCCCCCCCCCTGTAATTTTTAAAGGACAAAAATCATGCTGTCCTTAAATGGGCTTAGAGAATTTTTTAAGCCCAATAAGTAAATGGTCATATAATTCAGGTCCAGGTCCGATGATTGGGCTGGTGATGCTCCTCGCAAATGACTTGTTACGAAACTATCTACTCCAAAGATTGATCCGACCGGTCAAACATTACAATGTCGCAACAACTTCGACTGTTACTACCTGTGTCCTCCTTGATGCCGTCATAAGTGTGCTTGTGTTCAAGGCAAATGCATTTCTGATTTTTGTTAATCCTATCCGTTTGTCGTCTTTCTCATAAACAAATGGAATAAAATCTGTTCTTTGATCAAACTTCATCTTCGTTCCCTTTTGTTTTAATTGCAATTGACGTCCTTAATTATGGAATGATTGCATCAAGGTTTCTATCAAATACGAAGACTCGAAGACTACATTACAACGGTCCAAAGATACAGCGTGAAAGCTTAACAGAAAGAATGGCAAACCCAGAAAGGGTAGTCCTTTATTCCAAAATCATCAAGGGGGAACAGTTCGAGGACAAATTGCCAAAGGAAATTACAGAGAAATTAACAAAGAAGGGGGTGAGAAATAGAGAAACTTCTACTAGCCAAATCGATACCCAAAACAGAATACCCTCCTGGTATATATATCATGTGTCACCCGTGGTTTTAGCTGCAACCGTTATTCTTGCGTCAATAATCTAAAACGTAATCGTTGAGTGACGTCTTGGAGACTTGGACGCGTGCTTAGTATCTTCATGAACAGATGAATTAGATTGGGCTCCATCAGTTATATGCTGAAGTATAACTTCCCTGGATTGGGCTTCATTTATAATATTAGCCTCATTAGCAAATGCCCCAGCCCAGCCCTCAGTCATACCAATATCCATACATATATACATGCCAGATTTTTATTTACAACACTAAGCGCCATCAAGAAAATTATTTATCAAGGAAGTTATCTGCAGTAAATTCCTTAAATTTCGTTTCAACTTACTTCCCTTAAACATTACATTTGATTGGATTTCCTATTGACATTTTAATGCATTTCCGTAAAAATTTGTGGAAAAAAAAAAAACCAGGAGATCTTGAAGTTGAAAAATCCTAGCATTCAATTCTTAAGTTTTTCATGCATTCTACGGGATGAAAAGTTTGCTTTAACTTGCTTTCCCTAAATATGGTTAATTCTCGTCAGATTTCCTTTTGAGTTTTTAATGAATTTCCATTAAAATTTGTGTAAACAAAGATGGAGGTATATTGAATTTGAAAAACCTACCATTCAATTCCTAACATTTTCTTGGCATTCTAAGGGTGAAAGTTTTGCTTTAACGTTACATACGTTGTTGGATACTGGAGCTAATATCTTACCATTTGTGCTCCTATTTGAGTTATTTTTGGATTTACGTTTACGGTGGAGATTTTGTATGAAAGAATGCTACATGAACAAAGAGGTGCCGTCAATTGAGTATCCTTGCTCTTGAGTTGCCATAGAGGCTGTACTAAATGAAGAGGCTAAATGTTGAGACTGGTTGTTCTTTGAGCTCTCTTATGAAATCTGAATCAACATCTTCTTACTGAGCTTCTCTCCTTTGTCTCTCAACCGTTTTCCTTTCTGTTTTTTTCTCTTAAATGCATGACAAATAGGAACACAGAAATGCCTTCTCATCTGCTCACCGAGAAATAACCGGATGGTGGTTGTACCAGGATTAACTTACTTTCCTACACATGATTATGATTGGATTTCTTATTGGCCTTTTAAGGAATTTCCATTAAAGTTGTGCAGTTAAGGATGAGAAGATCTTGAAAGTCCTACCATTCAATTCCAACTTATACTGTTTTTTTTTTTTTTTGCTTTAACTTATTGTGCTTTGAATTTGAAAGTCCTTGTTTTCTTTTGGTGAATTTAACGGGGTTGTTTTCTAGTAATATTTGTCAAGGTTGTTTTTTTTTAATGGGCCTGAATGGATATATAGATAGATACAAGCCCCAAGTTCTATCCCGCTTCTATTGAGGCTCACGTCCTATGTGCTAATTCTGCTTAATGGATCCCAAATTAAAAAGGTTTGTGAGTTTTTGGTTAAATCAAAATAAGAAATTACAATGATCGAGAATATACTGTGGAGTCAAATATCTATCAAGAACAGAACACACATTCACATAAGGATGTGGTCAAATATCTATTTCCTGTGCATAGTGTAGGCTACTACTGAGTCTGAGTGATTAATGCCATTGCAGGTTTTGCTACACGTACAGATAAATTTGATGTTAGCCACAGTTTCATAGTAGCAGTGCCTAACAAATTAAAAAACAAAAGATTTTGCATGCAATCAGCCAGTAGCAGAAAGGTAGCATATAGAGTTCTGGAGCCGCTGCAGCAATCTGCAGGTTCTTCTTTCATTTGCCTTCACAAAGAAAGCACAGAATGCCAGCAATCTTACTGTAGAAAACCACATCCTACCTTTCTGCTTTTCTAATTTCTTCTCCCTTTCTTTATATTTTCTGTTCTATAGAAAATTTTATGCACACCATCTCATTTATTAACCCAGATAAGTAGACAACTTACAATCCTTTGAAGTGAAAAAATGAAGAAACTGCTAACAACAAAGGTTAAAGCCAAAACCGGTACTTATTCGAAAAGCAATCTGAGAGTGCCTTAATCATGCCTGACATGAACATTTGGGCAAAGATCAACAGGGTCCATATGGACACATACAATGGCAGAGATGTAGATATCAGCATGATCGCTGGCCTTCACACCATAATAAGATTACTGACAGATGAACTCAATTTGAAGATAAAATCATACCCATCAACCAACATGAATGCAAATTATAGGCAAACCAAACAATCACTTCTTGAACGTGGGTTCAATAATATCACAACTATGGAAAGGCAAAAGGACTGTGAGCCAAAGAATTACAGAAAGTCAGTTAAATACAGCAAACAAAATAGAGGGAATTAACACGATGGCTGACAATGTTTCACAACATCCAACATTCTATTCAACAGACATCTGCAAAGGGCTGATTTCTATGATTGGAGTTTTCAGAGGACCGTTCATATCTGAAGAGCGGCAACCACAACCATCACTTGAGGAGCTGCATGAGTTAATATGTAGCTCGTCAAGCATAATGAAATGGAACCGCCGCGCGAGGATTGCTCTTGGAGACTGAGGCTAATCAAACAAACAATTTCAACGCCTCCAGCTGGTACAGCACTCATCTGCAAAGTTCCAAGAAACCGAACAGAAGGCAGTGAAGGATCCGTGACAGACTCAATCTCAAGAAAGTTAAAATCATAAGTACCAGATTGCTTCAAACTGAACACAAAAACAACTGCAATCCATCCTAGCATTGAGATGGCCCAGAAATTGTTCATCCCATGAATCAAACCCCAAGCAATAGCATAGCCAACAATAATTCCAGACAAATGACCAAGAAAACTGGCTTGTGGAACAATAAATCGATGTGAAAATTAAAGTCTCAAAAGGCGCAAAACAGAGAGGAAGCGAGAGGAACCCAAAAAGATCCAACTTGGAAGAGGGCTGCTTCACAGAAAGAATTGTCATCCATCCAAAAACAACACAAGAGTAACCAACAGCAGTCACTCTCCGAAAACCAGCAATCCAGACAAAACAACCAACACAAGCGTGTACTGAAGATAGTATGCTAGACCGAGACCCATGTGCCCCAACTGTTCCACAACCCCTAGACTCCAGAGTGCACTCATATTGAAAACAAGATGCAGAACACTAATATGCGAGAATGCAGAAGTAATTATCCTCCAATGGTGACCTTCAACAGCAGTCTCATAACTCAATCCCACATGGGAGTATACGATGTTTTTCTTCTGTATAAAAAACCAAATGGCACTACATATCCCCATTATGCAACTTGTAGCTGGTTTTTCCACAATCTCATAAAGCAGCGGTTTCCCCATTTACACACAAAAAAATCCCTTCGCCTTTTGCCTCACAGCTCCTGCTCACTACCTCTAATTGACCCCAATATTCCAATAAAGAGTGAAACTTTTCACCAGCAAAACGCACAATAAAGCCCAGGCAATCAAGGGTATTGCCCAAAAGTAGGAGCTTATAGGAAAATTCCAGAAACCCATTCATTTTAATTAGTACTTCTGTTATTTTATATCAGAATATATATCATTTAACATTGTAACTAGGAATATACGGAAAGTTAATTTGAAATCAAAGATATTCACCAAAAAAAATGAAATCAAAGATTAATGAAATCAAATTAATGGGTTATAGAGAAGTTGAAGGATGGGCTAATTAAGAACCTGAAAGATAACAAAATTGATGAGATATAGGATGAAGCAAGGCCGGTTGAACCAGGAGAGATCATCACCAGGTTGAACCACTGGTACACCCTTCACTACCTCACCTTTATCTTGAATTCTAATCCCCATTTTTGTTATGATCACTTGTAACTTAGTCCCTACTAATAGGATATGTGTGCATATGCATTATTAATTAATTAGTCACCATGATGGCAGTATAGATTAATTTAGTAAACGCTTTACTAGTATAAAAACATTGGTAAGTAAAGTAATTAGAAAAAAAAGCATTGGGTGGTGGAATGTTGAACTTACAATCAATGGGATAAACGGGAGGCAAAGATAAGAATACAAGCCTGCTATATATATATATATGAAGCAAATATTTGCTATTAGTTGAAATATTATTCTAGGCTAGCCAAAAATATATTAAAATTTATTAACACTTGAACACGTCAATCGACTAGAAAAATTCAAGAAATTGAAAACTTCCTTTGCATTTCAGTATATAGCACTCCAAAATCAAAGGAAAGATCCCTTTTTAGTTTCTAGGCCACGAGTCAGTCACAGAAGGCTCTATTACAAAACAACATTTTCAGGTTAACAACATAAATCAATAGGGTTAAATGTAAAACATCAGCAAAATGAAGCAAGGAATCAACAAACAAGAAGGACAATCAAATGGAAAATCCTCCTCCAATCCTCAAATTCCTCCTCCACCACCAATGCCCATCTCCAAAAAAAAAAATTCAAAAGGAAAATCAAAATAAACAACGATTAATTTGGCTCCGCTAAAACTCCAACACAGAAGGCAATCGGGGATGTGAATGAAAGAGGGAGAATAGAGAGATTAAAACCTACCTTAAATGATTTTGGAGAGAAGAGAAGAATCTTTGAGCAGATGATTTTAGAGGAAGAGAAGCTTGAAATTGCAAAAATTAGAGCGGATGATTTTGGAGTGAGTCCACTTGAAAGTCCTCATTCTACTGATCGATGTGTCGGCTCTCATTTGCAGGATTCTTTCAGAATAATCCTACAACATATTGTAAAGCATCATCACAAGACGGTTTTCCTGTTTTGCTACTGGATGTGGTAGCAACCTGAGGTAAAATTTAAGGATTGGCATGTTTTGGCCCAATATAATCACCCCCAAGAAATGCATTGCATTAGACTGTGAAAGCGTAGGCATTATTTACTCGCTGAACCAATTATGAACATTAATTATAATCTTGTAAAGTTAAATCTTCACGAAACAAAACTTAAAACCAAACTAACTTAAAATTAAAGGAATGTATATACAAGCTTTGGAGGAAAATTTAAATTTCCATCAGCACTTGAACTAATAAAATAATGCGAGACCAAATTAATCCCCGGGGAGGTTTTAGAGTGAGTAACGTTGACAGCAATTCATGATCATAGGTTCTGGATCGTCAGTCAAACCTGCAAGAATCAGATAATTAATGTTCATGATCAGATAGAGTCGAATAACCTAAATACACGGAGTATATATACAACAAGAGCTACGTACTTGATCATCTATAAATGTTTCATAATATAATTGCGATCTGGTTATCAGCATGAAAATTTTGATTAATGCTCAATCTATATAATTAATGGCTTGCTCAATCTATATAATTAATGGCAACGTACTAGCATGCTACTAACACGCACAATGTAATTAAAATTGGTTTGAAATTAATCAAATGATTGTTCATGATCAGATAGAGTCACGATAACATAAATACACGGAGTATATATACAACTACTAACACGTGACAATGTAATTAAAATTGGTTAGAAATTAATCAAATGATGTAAGCAGTTAGATGTATGTATATATAATGTGTGTAAACTTACAGCAGGTCCAGCTCCGCTAAGTTTGCTTCGAATTATTCTGGTCCTGGAGCCGAGCTTGCCACCATGGAAGGAAAAAGGGAACAGCGCAGCGCCAAGCTTTAGTGTTTTCAACAATTTGCTTCTTTTTATTTTTCATGTTCAATGAGTGAATACCATCCTTCCACTTCGCTAAATACACAATGTCTCCATCAATTGGATGGAAAGCCACTATGATGCGACGATTAAGCACCGAATCTACAACCAATTTGTGCTTCAAACGCCAAGAACTGGTTGTACAGTCCTGGAGTTCCCAAATGCACAGAGGCTGGCTTTGCTCCAAATGTTTTTCACATATGAGGATTTTCCCTTGGCTCACTCCAATGAGCAGCCCACAGTTTTCTTCAAGGAATGATCTTTCCTTTTCTTTATATTCGGGGGGCAAATCGATATAGGTGCATTCATCGGGCGGCGGCATCTTGGAGGTATCGTATCCAATAATAAAATTGGGGTTCTTTACATTCCCCCAGTAAAGCATTCTATTACAACTAAAGAGTCCTCGCACGCCGGCAAAGAAAACTGGTTCTCTACACAACACCCTTTGTGAACGCCACTCACCCGTACACGAAGAGAAGATTGATAGATTAAGATAATTACCAACTCCACTCTTATTTTGGTCTACCTCAACTAGGGCTACCTTAAATCCACGAGTTGTTGTAATTAGTCCGTCGTCGTCATCAATAAAACCGGCCTGGTGGCTCCCCTTGAACTCATATGGGGGAAGAACTAGCCAATCCCTGGTGATTGGATTGCATACAGAGTAACGTGGTTTTTGAAGAAATTCTTCAAATGTTTCCTGGCAAAGTACAAGGCCATTCCAAGAGCCTATTAAATCGGAGTAATAAACCCATGGACGACGAGTGGTGTGTTTAGGATAGGTATCGAAGTCGAAGGATTTGGATGAGGATGACGACGAAGACGCCTCCGCCTTCCCTATATCTAGACGGTAAGATGAATGCCTCGAGGCTTGTCGTTGAAGCTCAAAGGCCAAATAAAACCTTGAGCTTGTTGGGGAGACGGATTGTTGAAACCTTACGTACTGGTCAATGAACTCGGCACTAGAGACCAGAGATAACCAACGCTTGCATACAGATTTGCATCGGTGGACCGTCTTCAACTCGAGCCTGCAAAGGATTTGCTCTAACAACTCATCACACAAAAGATCATCCAAGAAGCTGAAGTTGCTAGTTTTCTTCTTGTGCCTTTTGTGCTTTTTCTTGTGCCTCTTGTTCTGATTCTGAAGAAGACGAAGAAAAAACTTATTCATGGTTCGCTGATGGATGGGGAACGGAGAAGACAAACAAAATAATACGAACAAGAGTTTCTGAAAAAAAAAAAAATTAGGGTTGCTTAAATAATATTGGTAATGGCATAGGGTTTTCTAGTGCAAGCCAAAATCGTATCAGCGGCACTGCCACCGACTTCGTACACTTTTCCAATGGGGTATTAGGAACACTTTTACTCTATTGTGAAAAATATATTTCAAAAAAAACACTCGAATACTATTGGTTTTGACAAATTATCTTGTATTTTTTTTTGTCTTAAAACAGATTTGCTAATGGTTATTTTTTTCTAAATCAGTCAGCATAATTAGAGAAAATCAGGGTGGGTGGTTATAGAAGATCAGGGTGAGTGCCTGTCAAATTTTTGTTTCAACGTCATTTTTTGGATGTCTATAAAACAAATTTGACTCTTGTTTTGTTTTTCTTCTCTTTATTTTTTGGGCTCTTAATTAATTAAAAGTGGTCTCTTGTATCCTTTTATTTATGGTGGAAGAACCTATTCTATTTTAGAAAATTTTTCAATAGGCAAAATATTTCTTTATGAGAGTAGTCTCTTGTATTGTGCCATCTACGTTCTCCGTTCCCGATTTTTCCCACACTTTGTACACTTTTCCCATCAATTTTTTTTGTTTTTGTTTTCTTTTTCAATGGTATTAGCCAGCACACTTTTACTCTTTTTTATTCAAAATTTCTTTTGGGTAAAAATGAAGGAAAACAACCCCTACATCCTTAATGATGACTTTGTACATTTTTCACATAATTTTTTTTCCATTTTCAATGGTACTAAGGGACCGAGTCTTATCCTGACCTTTTCGACTTAGAAGGTTAGTATTAAATTCGGGGACCGAATTTTTCTAACGGGAAAGAATGTAATACCCGGTAATATATATAATTAAGCAAATATTGGGTACCGTACAATCTCTTTGCTTAGGCCTATGGTACGTTTAAAAAAAAAAAAAACAAAGCCCAACCCTCACCCATTAATTTACCGAGCCCATGAATCTAGGGTTAGTAGCTTTTGTTTAGTCGGTTGCACCTATATGTATATATATGCCCTAAAAGAAACAAAAACCTAATATTGCTTTTACAATTGCCGCACCAATCAAGTGGAAGAAAGAACACCTTTGCCACCCACCAATAGCGTTCTTTGAGTTGTTGCAACCAAGTAAGTAATGAAATATTCTTTAATTATTATAATACTTTTTAACGTCGACCATGTTCAGCTTAGGGAATTTTGCTTTAGGTTTGAAGGAACTTAACTATATTCAATCGGTTGGTAATATCACGAACCTAGAATGGTTTTCGTTAGATTGCTCAGTTGCTATCATCATAGCATCAGCCGAGTTCATAAGTTCTTGTTTCCGTCAGACTTTTATCTTGAATTTGGTTTTGAAATTTTTACCCAATAAACTAGACACACATAGGAAACGTTTGCAATTGGTTTCATTGGGAAACTAGTTTTGTGGAATTTATTAAAAATCGCACAAGTGGACTGTTGTGCAGGAAATTACAGTTTTTCTGGGCTATATTTGAAAATTCATAGTTAATTATTCCTAGATCTTGTGATAGTGAATTTTATATGGTTGGAAAGCTTATAATGTCTACTTTAAGTCTTATGTTGATGATATTTTCGGATTCAGAATGATTTGGGAGTTATTAGGCAGAAACTAGAGGCTGGTCGGTTGTGTTGTTCATTCGGTAGATTGTTAAGCATTCTTTGGACTTAGTGGTTGTGTTTTTCTTTTGAATTAGGTCCTGCAGAGATTGGGGATCAAGCTGAAACATAAGTGTTTGGGATTGGAAATTTAGATTGGCTTTTGAGGTGCGTTATATTATTATTATACTTCCTATTTTCTTAGTAAAGCTATGTTTTAACATTATTCCCTCATATAATTACTTTCGTATTTATAACTACCTTTTGTCCAACTCTTTTAAATTATATTGTTTTGACCAAAAAAGGTTTTGATAAGCTAACATTTACTTCAAATTGATTTATTTTAAAAACCATTACTATTCCTTCAACTGTGATTTTACCGAATAAGGATTTTGAGATTTCAAAGAAAGGCCTATGTATCTTTTACTATATAGTTTTGTTTGTACAATACCTATTCTGCTTATAAATACTATTCGCTCTATTTTGCCTATATACACTATCTGCTTATTTAGATGAGAAATATCTTTGGATTTGATTCTTTTAATGAAATTATATGAATTTGTTTTTGCTTAGAATTAAATGTCAGACGTCCCTATCTGGCAAGGGTGCTGTCAGATTTTGTGCTCATTGATTGGTTTGATGAGGTTTTTAACCTCTATCTGTTTGATGAGAATCTTTGATTTCCCTATGGATCCTTTTGTTCCTCCAGCCGACAGGGGGCCGTTGTCGGACATGCTCGACGGGGCGTTCTTTGCTCTTCTCTATTTCTTCTTTGGTTCTGACATCTTAATTCGAGGCTTCCGTTTATTTTGAATATTTATGATATTTATGATTATTTGATATTTAAATTAAAAACTTCCGCTGATTTTGTGTACCTTTGATCATTTGACAAGTAACCTTATTCTATTTTGATTATGAAGTATATATGTTTTGACCTCTATGATTTTAAATTGGTTTTTGTCTGCTTTGTGCTATGCCCACTGAGTTATGGAAGGACTCACCCCCATTTTAAAAATATTTTCAGATGATTACTAGGCTTGAGACGTAGTTCGTGCTTGGCGAGTTGTCTTGGTATGCGCAGTAGACTTTTGGATTGTTAGAGCTCCACTGTTACTCTAGTTTTTTTTGGGAATTTTCATGATTTGGATTATATTAAGGCTTTTGATTGGTCTTTGAGTTTGGAATTTATGTTTATCATATGACTTGTTGGATTATTCGTTTTATGGGAGTATTTTATTTTGGAGACTATATTTATATTATTTGTGTGAGGCTTGTCTTGTCTTGGGTAGACATATGTTTCCTACTAGGACTAGACGCCGGTCATGGACCTAATTTTGGGTCGTGACATTTCGGGTGCCAGAACAAATCCAGAGAACCCAGGGATCGACATCCCAAAAATACGAACCCAGGGATAGACATCCCAAAAATAATCACGAGATAGACATCCCAAGCATAGACATGCTTATCAAAAGTAACCCAGGTCACGGCCACCACGAAAAAGTCTTAAACCATCGAGTCGTACCACTACTTACCACGTGACAATTATATTATCGTCATCAAAATCAAATCACAGGGATCAACATCCCTAACCAAAATCCCGGGATAGACTTCCCTATCCAAAATCAAGGATCAACATCCTTATCTCAATTTATTATTTATTCTATTATTCTTTATACCAAAAAAAAGACTCAAGGATAAACATCCAAAACTCAAAGCACGGGGATAAACTTCCCAAAAACCAAATCAAGATACTGGGATAAACATCCCGACAACAATCACAACAAATGCGACAAACAACAGAGAAATAATCACCAAACACAATAACCGAGTAATACAGCCACATATTGAAGGAAATCCATCCTCACCTTGGCCGATTACTCAACTCCGAAAACAATGACCGGTCCGACGCCGGCTCCTCGGGAAACTGCCCGATATCCGAACCTATACAACAAAACAATTTATACACATAAATGCACATAATCGGTATGCTATGATGCCCAAACTGCGAAATAACCCATCCCGGTTACATATCTTTTATTATTTCCCTTTACCGAAAATATTATTCCGTACGTATATCCGAATATAATTTCGGTACCATACTTTAATTAAAACTCTTTCCAAAATATTTTCATAAAATAATTATAATTTTCCAAAATTATAATCTCCATAATTTTTCCAGAAAAATAATAATCTATTTATGATTTCCAAAAAATATATATAGTATTTATCTTTTCTATATATAATAATATTTTCCATAAAAATTATTATACTTTACAAAATATAATTTCCAAGTATTATTATCTTTAGAAAACTCTATTTCCAGAAAGTATATTCACATAAACTTTTTTCTGAAAGAAATACGAATTTATAAGTACACATATATATTTCCGAACATAAAATACTTTTCCAAACAATTACATTATCAAAATAATTATATATTTCAGAATTATAAATCATGTGTACCATATATATATTTCCAAAGTTAATTACCATAATTTTTCAGAAAATTAATAACGTATTTATAATTCCCAGAAAATATATATACAATATTTATCTTTTTCCTAAAAGGTATAGCATTTTTTCCAAAGGATACAAGTCATATTATAATTACTTTGATTTCCCAAAATAGTAATAATGAAACGCCCCGATCCGTATTTACCGTTATTCACAGTAAACACGTGGGACCACATACTATTACAACAACCACAGCGGTAAATATCACATCCAGCAGATTAAAAGTACATAATACATCAATCGTACTTGTCCCGATACGGGAACGTTATTACTACAAGCATCAATCCATAGTGTTATAAACAGCAAGCAGCGGAAGTC
>JAKUCV010003988.1:32272-76597 GCA_028386065.3 Turnera subulata | reverse complement strand
TAGTATTGGCATCATTGCATACCGAATATGTGCATTTATGTGTATATACTGTTTTGTGTATAGGTTTTTGGATATCGGGTAGTTTCCCGAGGAGCCGGCGTCGGACCGGTCATAGTTTCCGAAGTTGAGTAGTCGGCCAAGGTGAGGATGGATTTCCTTCAATAGGTGCCTTATTACTCGGTTTTTATGTTTTGATGATTATTGCATGGTTGAATGTTGTATTTGCTGTGTTTTGGTTCGGGATGTCTATCCCGATGTCCTGTTTGGTTTTCGGGATGTTTATCCCATGTCGGTTATTTTGGACATTTGTCCTTGAGTCGTTTTGACACTAATAAATGGATTAATAATGAATGGTGACAAGGATGTCGATCCTTGGTATTTTTGGATAGGGATGTCTATCCCGGTATCCTGATTAGGGATGTCGATCCCTGTGATTTGATTTTAACGACGGTAATATAATTGTCGCGTGATAGGTAGTGGTACGACTCGATGGTTAGAAAACTGTTTCGTGGTGGCCTTGACCTGGGTTACTTGATAAGCATGTCTATGCTTGGCATGTCTATGCCTGGGATGTCTATCCCGTGATATATTTTTGGGATGTCTATCCCTGGGTTCGTATTTTTTGGATGTCGATCCCTGGATTTGGTCTGGCACCCGGAATGTGTTGATAACCAGGTTTGACCACTAGTTTATCCATGACGGGGCCCGGAAAGATAAAATTGGAAATTGGTTTTATTTGAGTCTTTTGGTTTGACTGTTGTTTTTGGACTTGAGTAATTTAGTGTCCATATTGATCGTCTTTCCATTGTCGTGAGCACTTCAGACTCACCCCTCACCTGCGGGCTTTCATCCCGTAGGATGAGTTGTTCATTGTACAGGTTGATGCATTCCAGACAGGCTGTGACGTTTCCCTTGGACGGGCTTGGATCCATAGGTTGCATGTGTCGCATACAGTGTTAGTTATTTAAAGTCTTCCGCTGTGCATAGTTTTTCTATTATTGGGCCATTGGGCCGGTTTTATTATTATTGATGTTTTTTATTATGGGCTGTCGAGCCCGAGTTATCGTGGTTCACACTGTATGCTTGGGTTTATTTGATTGGGTTGTCACAGTTCCGGCTCGTGTTTACTGTGTACGGTAAATACGGGTCGGGGCGTCTCAGTTACTATATAGTAATATTGCAAAGGACTTAATTCATATTATAATTATCTTAGTTTCTTGAAAATAATATAACATGGTAATTTCTCTATTTATTTCTACAAAATACAATGTATTTATCTCCCAGTGATTATATAATCCTCATATATATATTTTTTCCAAATTATTCCTATATGTATAAGTATTAATTATTTTCTTTCCCAAAATTTCATATTAACAATATGTATTTTCCAAGAGTACTTTTATAAATTATTTTCCAAAAAATTTACCTTAATATCTTTTCCAGATTTTATTATTATTATTATTATTTTATTTTTTTAAAAGGGCTGGCCCCGTGAACGGTACCGGCCCAGATGAACAGTACCGGTCCGTGCACAGTTCGGCCCGTGCACAGTAACAGGCCTGTGCACAGAGCGGACCGGCCCGTGTACAGCACAGGTCTTGGGCCAGGCCGAGGAGCCGTCGGGCCAACTCGGCCCGACCCTCGACCCGGTTGCAGAAGAGGGGTTGCGTCTTCTTCCTTGGGTTTACCTGCAACCGGCGTGGCATGACGAGGCAGGGCGGCACGAGCTGACGGCACGGGGAAGGAGGCGTGAGGGAGAAGACGAGGCGGCAGCGTCGTCGGCTGGAACTGCAGTCGTCGGTGGTGGCGGTTGGCGTGAAGGTGGCGAGCTCGTCGGGCGTGTGGGAAGTTGCAGGGCGGCGGTGTCGAGCGAGGAAGGGTGGTGATGGAGATGGGGAGAGGGTGGCGGCGCGAGGAGGTGATGGTGGTGTGTGGTGGACGGCGGTGAGCGAGAGGTGGAGGGTAGGCTTGGTGATGGTGGATGGCGGTCGTGGTCGTGAGGAAGAAGAAGAAAAGCTGTGAGGTTTCTGCGTGTGTGGTTCATGCACCATGCAGAAGATGGTTTTAATAGACGACGTGGTGAAGATTACGACATGCCCAGGTGAATACGAGTTCACAGCAAATCTTCACGAGCCTTCACTGAAGCCTTCACGTGTTCACTGTTCAAGAAACACAAGTTCACGGGCGAAAAGCAGGTTTCTACGGGTGAGCAGGAGAAGAAATCACGCGTGTGCAGGGAAGAAAGGATTGTGCATGACATGCATGACATGTGATGCATCTCTGTACAGTTGTATCGTGCACCGTCCGGACCCGAAAATCCCATACTGATTCGTAAAATCCGTGAGAAAATCCCGTGCGTGGAACAAATGTAACGACCCGCGTAATTTTTCTACTAATTTTACCGTTCTATTTTGGCTTTTACGGTGGTTAATAAAATTTTATCGCGGTTAATCATGAATTTTACCAGTCCGAGTTGATTTTTATTATTTTCACTATTAATTTTTACACTCTTAAAATTCTTATTAGTGTTATTATTGTTACCATTATTATTATTTTCCTAATCAACATTAGATGTATTATTATTATTATTACGTTATGATATTTATGTTGCATTAATTTACCAATTATATCATGAAAAGAAAATACATCTTTGGAGTTTATTTTAATTTTTAAAAGAATCCGAATATATTTAATTATGCATATGATTTTCAACGGCTAAGCCAAAACACAAGGTTTAATGTAGTTTCTACCGATACGACGTAGTTTTGGCTAAGCCAAAACATAAAACACAAGGAGAGCTGCGTTTTGACCAAGGTGTTGACTGGTTCCTGTGGACGTCCAAAACGACGTCGTTTTGTGTGTCGGCAAGGCACAATTATTTGCCCGACAACACGCCGTTTATATGCCCCACTATCTTTTTTTTTTTTTTTACTTTTCTTTCCCTTCTCTCCCTTGGCTTCTTCCCCCTTCCTCGACTTCTACCTCACTCACCGAGACACCCACACACCCATCAATTCCTCTCTCTCCCCACTTAATCATCTCCATCAATTACTTCTTCCCTCAATCACTATCTCTTCCACATCCTTCCTCCTTCTTCCCTCCTCTTTTCCCCTTCGCCTTCTCTGCCACAGTTGCCGCCCAAAGCCGCCGTCCTCACCTTCTCTCCATACACGCCGCTGCACCTATCTCCCCCTGTTAATCTCCGGCGCCTCTCTCTCCTCTGCTATCATCCGCCGCCGATGTGGGCCTCTGTCTTTTCCCTTCCGCAGACGCTGCCGCCTGCAGCCACGCCGTCTCTTCTGCCCACGGCGAGTTGCTTCTGCCGCGCCATCGCCGATCGAGCCGCAGCCTTGGAGAGACCCGCAGCCGCCGGAGTCCGCCGCTGCAGACGCGCGATTGCAACCACCTTGCGGCATCTCCTCCTCGCCACGACGCCCCCGTCTCACTTCGGTTCAGTCGCCACCGATCTCTCTTCCTCTGTTCTCGTGGAGCTGACCTCTTCTCCCCCTTTGCCGCCGCGACGACCGCCCCCATCCTTTCCTCCTCTTCCTCACGCGGCTCTCCTCCCCTCAATCTGCCTTTCTTCTTCTTCCTTGACCCGTCACCGACGAAGGCGAGGCTGGGTGAGTCTCTGGCCACACCTCTTCCTTCTTCTCTTCCCTATCTTTAATCGGTTAGAGTTCTTGGATTGATTGGATTGTTTTGCTTTGTGGTGGCTGTGACCGTCGGCGGGTGATTGATGAATGGGTAGTCTGATTGAGGGTATGTGTGGGTTTGGGTGTTGCTGTGTGTTTGAGTGTTTCTGAGGATGGCCACGGGATAGTGTGTGTTGTCGATCGGCTTGCTGCTCTGGTGGGGCAGTTTTGGTGTTGGCAATGAACAGTAGCAGAGAACCTTGGGTGTGTTGTGGGCTACAATGGACAGTGCGCGAGAGGTGGTCTGCGTGAACAGTGCTTGGCCGGAATCCGGCGAGGTTCCGGCAGTCTCGGGAATTTTCCGGCAAGCTCGGAAACTGACCTTTGGGTAAAACCCGAGCCTTGGACCATCCATATGCATCAATAATCGGACCTCGAACTATAATAACGAACCCGGACAATAAAACAATGCTAATTAAAATTTGATTAACCTAATTTAATTAACTTATGGTTTTTATTTTGTGCCTTACTTATTGTACTATGCTTTTAAATAGCTTATGCTTTATTTAATTTATGGTTTTATTTATTTATTTTCTGCTCTTATCTAGTTTTAATTGGGCTACTAAAAGGCCCATTGTATTTAGTTCCTCGTTTAAATTTTACGTTTTACCTGGGCTCGTACAAGGCCCATTGTATTAAACTTTCGGATATTTAATTTATATTGGGCTAATTAATAAAAGGCCCATGTCGTTATTTATTTTAATTATGTCCCTCGTTTGATTTTCGAAATTATGATGATATTAGAGTTACCCTCCGTTGGGCTAAACGATCGTGAAGGCCTACCGAGTTTAACTTCTAAATTTCCTTAATTATGTTTTAATTGAATTATAAAAGGTCTAGACATGTATATATATATTTCTATTATATTCTTTTGCCTAGTCCTAGGTTAAATTAATATTAGACCCATATCTTAATTAAATTATTGATTTTAATCTTATACAAGCATATACATGCATAATGTATAACGTACTGTAGCTATTTTCACCGGCATAGATATTGCTAGACTATATTTTTATTTAATTAAAGATTATAGTTTTATGTATATAAGTACTTACGATTATATAAGATTTACTAAATGTATATATATCGTTTACAACAGTTATTTCTTCTATCTAATATGTATGTATATATAGGTCATAACTTCAATTAATTACAAATAGGATTTTTATGAATAATTATGTTTAATAAGTATTATTTACGTCATATGGACTGTGAGTATTTAACGGGTCGTAACTTGATTTATTTACAAGTATGTTATTTTAAATATACACTACGTATAAGTGCACGTATATATGCCTTATTGTCATAAGCGACCTAAGGGCCGGGATATCAGCTTGGATGCTCGGTTTTGGTTTTGATTTATGTTGAATATGATTGGTATATCAGATGGAAAATAGGTTGTTAGTAATCTCCACAAAAATGAATAAGATAACTATGGAAATAATAAAAAGAACTGATAAGCCGTCTAATAACTGTTAACCGGCATCATGCATAATCACCTTGTTTATGCATCATAAGTAATTACTGTTGTTATATTATAGGAATATCAAGGCTTAACCGGATGCCAGCTTCCGAGGAGTATCAGGTGAGGTTGCATATACGTCATTCCACCCGTGATAGCCGGGATGGTTGGTCTTGGATCCACATAGGTTCCATTGCATCTTATGGTTTACTGTTGTTGGTATCTTTGTGATATTTGTTGTGAGGATGGATAATCTTGGTTATGTGCCCGTATTGCTGTGTGTGTATTTTTGTTGTTTGATTGAATTGTTGAATTGATTATCGATTGTTATTTGATTACTGTGGAAATTGTTGATGCTGTTGATTGGATTGTGATTAGACTTGTGGATATTGTGTTGTATAATGTTGAACTGTTGGCTGTGATTAATTGTCGTTATGAGTCTGTTGATGATTTGATCTGAGGAATAATCTGGAATAATGGAAAGTTGGATAGTTGAGAATAGAGTAATGAAACTGGATTGAACTTGAGATGATGATATAATTGTCACGTGGAAAGTAGTGGTACGACTAGATGGTTAGAGGCTAGTTCTGTGATGTCATGGCCGGTTGGGTTAGTTGTTGGGGATGTTGATCCCGGATGATGTTATTATTGGGATGTTGATCCCGGATTTGTGATATTGGGATGTTAATCCCGGATTTGTGAGATTGGGATGTTGATCCCGGATTGTTGGTATTGGGATGTTGATCCCGGGTTGTGGTTGGGCCTGGCATCCAGAATTAATTAATAACCAGGTACGACCCTAGCTTGTTCAGTGACGGGGCCCGGAAGATAAAATTGGTAATAATAATAAATATTCATTTGGCCTTGGCTCAGTCATGATTAAGATGTGCTTTTGCTTTGTTGGGCTGTGATGTGTTTTGTTCATATGCATGTTGTCTCATGATCACACCTTGGGAGGTTGTCAGTATAGTCGGTTAACCGTGGTCGGCATAGGTTGCCGGTTTGCGGGTGTTGTTTGTTGTCGTTGGTTGTGAGTAGAATATTGTTGATGGCATCAGTTGCCAGTTGTCCTTTGTTTATTGTCGGTTCTTTTGATAATTGTCGGGTGAGTATCACTTGTCATTTTGATCGAATATTGAGATATGTTGGTTGTCGGATTGTGGTCGATAGTTGGGTTAATGTCGTTTTTAGGGGTATGTCGATTCCCAGAGATCGAGATTAGTGAGATTTGTTGTTGTAGTGGTTATGAGTTGCTGTGGTAACTGCTGATGTCGTGTTGTGTTGTGATTTTACCCGGGGACCGATTTGTGATGGTGATTGGGTATGGTCTGTGCTGGTTGCCGGCTACCCGGTGAGTGAGGCTCACGTAATTTTGAGATTGTTTTGGTACCAGGTAGATGATCAGCAAGCACAGTAGAGGTATGTTATCATACGATGAGGAACCTCTGTTGAGTATAGTCTGTCAGGACTAAAGTACGTGTTGTATAGACTGGGTCGGTTACCCAAAATGTAGTTGAGTTGAGGTGTCCTGGTCGGGCACTAGAGTATTGTACAGTCCGCGAGATGTTGGGTGGTCAGTGCATTGCATAGTCGATGGGGTGGACATTTGCATAGTCCGCATTGTTCTTGTGACTGTATTTGATAAGTGTTCTGTTCACTACTTGTATGCCGTATTGATGTGCTCTACTGTTAAGTATATGCTATGTTGTTCATCATGGGTTATGTGTCGGTGAGATTACGGAGAATCTCACCCCTCACCTGCCCCATCGGCAGGCTTCGTTGTTCCTTATGCAGGTATGCATCATGGCAGGCTGCGGCATCTCCTCTGACGGATCTGGATCCATAATTTGCATCGAGTCGATTCATACCATTGTTGTAATTAATAAAATCGCTTCCGCTGTGCTAATGATACTGTTATACCCGAGGTCGGGTGTCATGATAATATCTTTGGGCCGTTGGGCCGGATTTTCGTGTTGTATCTCCTGTCTGTGCCACGTGTCGGCACTGTTTGTTCGGTAAACACTGTATATGGGGTAAATAGTAGATGGGGTGTTTCAACAAAGCTCGGTTACGAAAAAAGACGCCCGATTTACCTTGAATTAATTACCCAAGATTAATTCAACGGTAAATCACGGTAAAAAAACTTTTACAGTCCTGGTAAAAATCAAAATTTTTACCAGGGCTGTTATAGAGATTGAGAAGAGAGGTGTATGGAAATGAGAAGGGAGAGAGTTTATGGTGGGGTGTATGTGTGGAGATGTGAAGGACTGAAGGAGTATTTATAGTTGAAAATAGGATGATAAAAACAAATAAATATGATTAATTTGAAAGGATAAAATCAAAAAAATATTAGGCAAAAAAAGATGATATTAAGATTAGGACAAATAGAATTATGGTGGGCAATTAGCTAAAGAGATGAATTCAAGTAGAAATTAGGTGTAGGGATAAAATATTTACCGGAGATAAATTCGGATACGGTAAAAATGAATCCCACTGGATGGTAACAATGACATTCGCTATAATTTATTTATAATAAATATCAATATTCTTGAGTGGTAAGAGGACTGATCCAATAGGAGAGACAAGCTACGTATCACATGGATTATATATATATATATATATATATATATATATATATTTATATATATATATATTTTGTGGAGAGAGATAGTAGTTGTTGATAGACATGTAGCAAGATCCAACATCAGACGAGAAATTACACTAATACTAGAAAAGGAATGCTAACCATATGTTACCACAAAATTTTGGAACCTTGAAAAAAAATCAAGCATACTATTATTACTGAACTAAAAAAAAATAACTATTTAAAAAAAAAAGAAAAGAAAGAAGAAGAAGAAAAGCTATTTGTGCTTGGTGGGCCGGTGCGTAGCCCATAACCAAGTCCAAGAGGACTAGCAAACCAAAGTGGTTTGATCTTAGAATTGTTGTTTTTTATTTGGGGGAGGGGGAATCGTAGTCCAGTAAAGTTGATGGGTGTAAGCCGAAGGCCTAGAGCCCAAAAGTTTTTTTATCGGTATATATACTTACTATTGGGTGGCTTGGCTGTGTTGGGGAAGAGAGGAATAGACGACATAGTGTGACGGAATTCCACATCGGAAAGGAAGGGGAAGGTCTTGGGCCATATATACAGGGGTGCTGCACACTCCACTAGGTTGACCTTTTGGGGAGAGGGTAATGACCCCGTGACAAGTGGTAGCGGAGCCGACCCGACCCAACTCCGATGTCACGCCAAGCGCTCCATGGGGACGGAGTAGGCAGGATGCCCGGTCGACGACGAGGGCGTCGTCGGATTCGGACGGAATCCCACATCGGAAAGGAAGGGGAAGGTCTTGGGCCATATATACAGGGGTGCTGCACACTCCACTAGGTTGACCTTTTGGGGAGAGGGTAATGACCCCGTGACACATAGGGTTTCTTTGTGGTACTAGCCAACTAACTAGGGTTTCGTAAAGAAAGAGCGGAATTTCACAGAACGAAGGAAGGAACAATGGCTGATTCTAGTTCACAAGAAAAGTCTGGTTCGCAAGGAAAGTCTAGTCCAGACGAGTCCACTTTGACCACCGATCATTATACGGTTCGCAGGAGGAGGAGAAGAAGGAGGTAGGTGATGGAGAAGAAGAAGAAGACTGTTTAGAAGAATTAGAAGGGTACACGCCTTGCTCGGACTCTTCCCTGCCACCTTTCCGAGAAACTTTGGGCGAGGCTCATCGGTAGATGTATGACGATTGCGTGAAGCAATTTCGGAAGACTCGTGTAAGTATCTCCCTCGTGTAATTAATTAGTTAATTAATTCCTTATTCAATTATATCATCATGTGTTCGTTCCTTCCATAGTTATAATTAATTATTATTGTTCCTCCTTTGATGATGATGATGATGAGTTAGTTCATTACTCCTTCTCCTTATATGTCCCTGCAGGGCTTTGATGTTGACTTTAGCGGCTTGCCCAGAACTATCCGGAACTGCTTTCCAAAGGACATCAACAAACCAGAGTTCCAGCCACATCTAGGAGCCATGTGCAAGCTTGCCCTCGGAGACAAAGTGGCTAGTAGGGCATGCAATTCTCCCAACCTCAACCCGTTCCTTCCATTATTTCTTTCTTGTACATATAATTATATATTTTCCTCCAATCCAATCAATTACTAGCAGCATTCATTACTACTTAGATATATGCATGTTTTGCTATATCCAACAATACCCTTGCAATACATTAATGCAGTATATATGTTTTGCTATATCCAACACTCACCCAGTATGCCTCAATTATTGCAGGATCGACACCTGGAATTTGTAAGAGTCCTCAAGGCGAGCTCCTTGCAGAACTACCTCAAGCGCTGCTCAATCTACTACCTCACCTTTGAGGTTATTGACAAGTTGGATGGCACCCTAAAAACCTACCAAGCTGTGGTCCGCCTTACTACCCCTGTCGAGGTCCATGCCCATTCAACAATGCAGGTGCAGGTGCCGGCGCTTAGGCCTGAACCTCCTGCTGATGCAGATGGTATATATTAATATCTTCTTGCCAATATTTTTATGTTTCCCCATTACTTCTTTTCTGCTGTTACTTTTTTTTTTGGGGGGGGCGCTTGTGTTCAGGGCCATTAATTCCTGCTCATTTCTCATGTGATGCTTATGTATGCAGGAACAACGCCTGCTGCTTAACTTCACCACTACTGATGCATCCGGTATTTTGTGTTCGTTTTCTTGTAAGGTTGCTGGTTTAAGTATGTTTAACTTAAATCATAATATGTAGTATGTTTAACTTAAATCATAATATGTAGTATGTATTAACTTAAATCAGTTTTAACTTAGTACTTTCATGTGTCTGTGTTGTTGCTTCTAATTATTACTTTGTATTCAGCCTTTCTCATGTGTGATAGCTTAGTAGCCTATCAAGTATTTTCGCGCGTACGTTATTAGATTGTTGCTTCTAATTAATACTTTGTATTCAACCTCTCTCATGTGTGATAGGTTAGTAGCCTATTATTAGATTGAGCTCAAATTTCCTTCCCCTAGATATGATATTAGTCAGCCTTTCTCAGAAACAAATGGTAACCTGCTGATGCTCATTCGGACCCGAGTGGACCATCTTAGAGCATCGACATGTGGGTAGAGAAGTACAGGAATTTGCAGCTGATGAGAAATATAGCTAGGATCTTGATTTTGTTTCCGTTTATAATCAATGAGACCACAGAAAATGCCTTTTACTTTACTCGAGATCCCGTATACTTTACTCGAGATCCCGTATCCTTTATTGCAGCTGCACTAATTAGCCACCCATGGTAACAAGGATGTAAGAAAACGAAAAAAAAAAAAGAATGATGGCCCCATATATTTCTAGGCGCAAATGTATGTAAATGCAAGAGGCACAGTTTTTTTTTTTTTTTTCAGAAAATATGCAGTAGCCATAACACAGGCTATTAAGGATATAACCAGATAAAGGCAAGCCAACCAGAGCTGCCAAAAAACACAAACACAACACCCATATATGCTACAACAAGGATCTAAGAAATAAGATACATGATAGTAGAAACGAGTGAAAGGGCGAAAGCCCACACAATAGGTAATTTGGGAAGATCATACAGAGGGGTCCAGCGCCAAAGTAGGATACGTCGTCCATAGACCTTTGAACAGAAGTCCAAATTGCTCCCAAGAAGCCGTAACCCAAAACTGCACTCGAAATACACGATACAATATAAATAAAATATATAGATCATCAATCAACACCCTGGAGATACATGGGATTGCTACCGAAAGGACCACCCGAGGTATAAGTATTTGCGACAGCACACAAGGGCTTCAGGACAAGCCCACAAAACATCATCATTTAGCGTGATGGCGAAGCCGAGTAGGGCCGCCTGGGGGATAAAAGCACTTAGGCTAAAAAACCAAAAGGAAGACTTGCTGGTACAACCTGACCCAACACATCTTCATCTCAACCTAGATAGGGGCTTCGTTGCTGGGTTTGGGAACCCCAGCCTTTTCCTCCTCCTGCACCATCGCTTCCGCCTCCATAAGTTCAACGAACTTTTGGGCGGAGGCCAGAAACTCCCTTCTGGTTTGGAGATCTTCCTCTGATGGACGATAGATACTTTGCGTGAATCTAGCCAATCTCTTCCAGCTTGCTCTGTTGGAGGTCGGTTTGGGAGGAAGATTGGGGCTTATGTCCGTAGTTAACTAATTCAGGGAGTCCACCCACTCTTGGTGAAGACCTATGGCTATCACCCCTGAAGCTGTGACCTCATCCATATCTATGATTTTTCACTTCTTGTAAATTGAGGAGCCCTCCTCTCTAAACTCCACTATCGTATTCATAGCAAGAGGGGGTGTTTCGGTAACCATTGTTAGAGCCTCAACTTCCTGCCCTTACACCTGAGGATCATCAGCATGGTTATTCTCTTCGGCTGCATCGCCTACAATCGCAGCACCCTCCAGATCGGCATTTTTTACCAGCTCCTCCTCATACACTGCCGCCCTCTTAATTTTTCCACCTGGAATTTCCTTCCCCACCATCAGCGTGGCTTTCATCCATGGTCCAAAGCTATTGGATGTTTGTTTTTCAATCCTTTCATCCTCCCGGATACGGTTCTTACAAGCTTGCACCGTATGCTCCAGCCTACCACACCTATAGCAGAAATCAGTAAGTTTCTCGTATTTGAATCTAATCCATACCTTGTTACCAACCAGATCCTTGACCATTATCCCCGACAAAAGAGGGGAATCGACCTTGACTTGCACTTTCATACGGATGAACCCCAGCCACCGGTACATGTTCTCAATGGTTTTCTCAAGGCCGTTGTATTCAACAAATAAACCTCCCATCTTTTTAATTCGCCACGAGATAGATAGATCTAGAGGCAGACCGTGAATCTGAACCTTGAAGACCGTGATAGAGAAATCAATCTGTTCAATAGAAAGGTTTGGTGACCAACCTTTCACGATTAGGAGTTGGCCCGAAACTGACCAGGGGGCTTTTTTGAGAACTTTATTCCGGTCTTGCTCAAATTCAAACCCGAACAAAAATAGATTCCTGCCTTTTCATTAACACGATAAGCACTGTTACAAGCATAAATAGCATTGGTTTGGGATTTTACCTGAGACATACTTCAAAGAAATGATTTTACCCACCAGATAGATTTTGGATACCAACGTCGAGACCGTGTTGTTTACCCACTCTGCTCACTTTTGCAAAAGGCACAGTTTACTTATAGGATGTATCATTTCTAACCCTTTTCTTTATCCGATTTCTGACCTCGATTTGCGTATCTGACATTTAACCAAATTTATGCAAAGATCATATAAAAGTTGTAAGCAGAGATAAGTTAAAGACGTATTGCCGTTGCAATAAATTTTATATTAAGGACGTCCATTTTTGTCTAAATTTTTAGGTATTACTGCTATATTTTATTGTTGAACAATATAATAATCTCAACTTTAATCCTTGCTTGACTACTTTTGAGTTTGATAAATTAATTTTGTTCCTATTTGTTTAAATCATGAATCCCATTTGTTTAAATCATGAATTTTGTTGGAAGGGCAAAGGATTTAGTTGGCAATTTATCATGATAGTTAAAGCCTATAAACATTTCTCATTTCGGAAAATCTTCTCTATTCTGTACAGAAAAGGAGATGGAGTGAAACATTAAAAACCAAAAATTCATCAGGCCCCACCCAATCTCTATTAGATGAAATTGGAACTTTATATTTTTCTTTTTGTTTTAGACTAAAAATGATTGTATTGAAAGCTTGCATACCCTTTTGCAATACCGGGGGTGTAAGAAAACCAGTTTATAAGACAACCACCATAAAAGGAAGCTCAAATTTATTATGTGATAGATAGATATTGATGAAGAACATGTTCCAAAAATAATAAACCCCATTCATAACGTGTCACATTTTTTTTGTTAATGGTTTTTATTTTTATTTTTCCTTATAAAAATAATAATGACCACCATTAATAATGTGTTACATTTGTATTTATAATTATCGTTTTATTATACTTTATATATAATAAAGAGACAATAAAACTAAATGAAACCAAAAAAAAAACCTATGAAGAGCAAAGGATTTAGTTGGCAGTTGATGATCTTGATAGTTAAAGCCTATAAGCATTTCTCCTTTCTGAAAATCTTTAAAATCTTTAAAATTATGTTCCTATACACACCTTATAATTATATCATACAACTAACTTTTTCCTTCCTTTACCTTTTCCAAGAATTCTTATGATTTTAAAATCACGCTTCCTTGTATGATCTCTTTATCCAATACTATTCCTTCATACTTTACATGTTTTAATCTAGTTTGTCTCCAACTTCACTTGATCTTCCTTACCTATTCAAACTAAAAATAACCATCGATAAAAAAATGAAGTCTAGAAACATTAGTCTTCCAAAAAAGTTAAAACATAGACATAAGAGATAAACATTCTAAAGTCTTTTTAAAAAAATGTAAGAAATTCTTTGATTTCTGAAGTTGTTGCTTATCCTTCTTATTCCTTTTCAATTCATTAGTTTACATTTTGATGAGTTTTGTAAAGGAACAAAATTAATAATAAAATATAAAAATGATGTATGAAGTCTCATTCATCCCTGCTAGCCTAACGTAGAACACTATATTTGTCACTATATATAATTTGGTCATTTTTAATCATGTCATTTTGGGCTTAATTGGATCTACTCCATTGGATGTTGTGCTTATCAAAATTGTTAAAAAATGTTTTGTCATGCAACCTTTCAATTTTGCTTAATCTTTCCCTTAGGCTAAGCTTGGGAAGATGTGAAAATGAGAGGAATGAATGATAAAGAGAAAATGAGGAGAAAGAATGAGATATTTTATCGCTTGGGAAATAGAAGTATGGGAAGAGAAGAGAATTTTGAGGTTCTCCAGCGGCCAACCATTTTTATTCTTTCTGTATTGGAAAGAGAGAAGAGAGAATGAGTTGGAGAGGTTTGAATTTTTTGTTAATTTACTATTTTATCCATTAAAATGTAGATTTAATTAATAATATATAAGGATATATTGAAAATTCTGAATTACATATTTAATATTTTTTTCATATCATCAAATTTCTTCTTCTCTTATTTCTCTCATGTTTCTAAACAAGTAGAGAGAATCAAATTTTCTATTCTCTCTATGTCATTCTCCCTAAATTCTTCTCCTCCATAATCATTCCCCTCCCATTTAGCTCTCAAACCAAGCCTTAAGATTTCTTTTGGCAATTCGTGTCTTTGAGGTTTGGTGAAACCGATTAAAATCGTCCCTCTAACCTGAGATACCCGGTGAAGACTGACGTGGCGACATATATCCGACACCTGACAAAATATAAGAGACACGTCGGACCGGACCCACCGACCACGTGAGCACAAAGAATGGGGTATATTTAATTTAAAATACAAAAACAAATACGTTTTGAGTATTTTGCTTTTTTAAAAATTTCAAAAAATGTATAAAAAAAGTGGAGCCCGCACATAATCAGCGGGGATGGACTGTATGACTTTGCCAATCATCTTACAGAAACGAGGTCGTTCATTTTAAAAAAACAACGTCGTTTCTTTTGCTTTTTTGGTTTTTTTTTTTTTAACTATTTTAAAATGTTTCGGTAGTTAAATGTTGCCAGACGATGGTTTTCAAGTCAAGCCTTGGCTGACGTGGTAGGGAGCAGTGTGGTTGACGTGCCGTTGGCCCAAACCGGTGTGAACTGCTCAAGTGGTTTGTGAAAGAGGTAAGTTAGTTAGTTAGCAATTAATGATGATGTTTTATAGTTAATTTGATGTAATTTAGGCCATAAGAGCATGAAACTAACTGTATCGGTATCCTTATATTTTTTTTTTGTTGTGATAGGGGGGATGTAGTTAAACCCGTGAGGGCTTGGCCCATTACATAAAGTTAAACCCTTTGCAAATTGGACTCACAAGACTGCATGACGAAAGCCTGTTTTCATCTGGGCCGATTGGTATTCAGTTCCACTCTGATTCTAAAGTCTAAACCGAAGAGTAATAGTCTTGCTGGCCCAAGCTCATCAATAAAATAATTTAATAAGCGAGCCCAACAAAACCTAGTAATAGCCCGTTAGGTGCGATTAATCTTTTTTTTTTTAACACTGTACTAATAAACTGCAAATTTTGTTATTAACATTCAATTTTAAAACAAAACTCAAAAAATGAAACCAGCTCAGTTCATCTCCACTTATGGGACGTATCTTTCTTGAGAGAATAATGTAAATTAAGCATGGATAGACATTCCACCATGTCAAAGACATGTCACCATAAATCCGTAATCTATTGTACATTCCCAATTACTTGTCCTTAATGCTTACGTTAACAAAATTTGTCCTCCATCCTTCTATCCACATGACGACAATTTCGGCTTTGATTGATGAATAAAAATGAATCCTGCCCAAACCTTGTATATATAAATATATATGTTTTGGATTTGGTACTAATTACAACTAAATTTTGTTTATCAAACTAAAGAATGTTAAATCCAACACATGATAAAATCACTTTATAGCTTTATACTTTAATTGAGCTATATACTTACATCATTTAAAGAAAAAACAATTTTCAACGTGGAATTTATAATCTTGAAATATTTATCTGCTTTAATCATGCCAGATCAAGATTAGCGCACCTTATCGGCTTATGCAATATATTTCCATTTTAAGTAATAATCTGAAAAAATGGAAGCAAAAGAAAGACAACTACAATGACTCATCAGCGCAATAATAAGTTTTGTTCTTTGCTGGCTCCCTAAACTTCCCAAGTTTTCTCGTAATTGGTAAAAAGGAACGAAACATTTTCGTTTCAAGATGATCTCTCGAAGAATTTGGCAGAAACGGGCCTGGAGCGCCTGCCCTCCGCTCCTTCCCCGTCAACTTCCTCCGCCACTGGCGGAGATCACGAGCCGGAAACATCCACCACTCCCGCATGTCTCCCCTCCTCGCCTGACCTTTTCCGGCCACGCCCTGCCGCCCTTTCGTTCTTACAACAACCCTTCAGTTCACGTGAGTGTTCGCTGTTCTTTCCCCTATTAAGCGAAAAAAAAAAAAAATCAAACCCAATTATTTGCTGTTGATTTTGGTTTAAGTTAATTGATATTTAAAATGTTTCGGTAGTTAAATGTTGTTGACAGACGCTGGTTTTCAAGTCAAGCCTTGGCTGACGTGGCGGGGAGCGGTGTGGTTGACGTGCCGTTGGCCCAAACCGGTGAAGGTATCGCCGAGTGTGAACTCCTCAAGTGGTTTGTGAAAGAGGTTAGTTAGTAGCAGTTAGTGATGATGTTTTATAGTCAATTTGATACAATTTAGACCATGTTTAACTGTTGGGGTGTTTAGTATCCGAGGATGATATTGTAAGAGTGTGAAATTAACTGTACTTAGTATCCTTATTGTTGCTGTGGTAGGGGGACGTAGTGGAGGAATTTCAACCATTGTGCGAGGTGCAGAGTGATAAAGCTACTATTGAGATAACAAGCCGATACAAAGGGAAAGTTGTTCAAGTTCTTTATACTCCTGGAGACATTGTAAAGGTTAGAAATTGTTGTGGAGGCTCGTTCATGTTTCTTGGCTATTGAGAATGAACGATAGGATCAATGTTTCAGGTCGGAGAAACCCTTGTAAGAATTGCTGTTGAAGGATCGGATGCTCCCCTGCTGGCCCAAGATAGTTCTCAGGTTCCAACACAAGTAAATGAGGCGATTGATAGTTCTGTATCTGCTGGTTTTGAGATCAACAAAGGTAAAATAGGTGGAGTGTTGTCAACGCCAGCTGTGCGGCACCTAGCAAAGCAGTATGGTGTGGATGTTAATAATGTGGATGGAACTGGTAAAGATGGGAGGGTATTGAAAGAAGATGTGGTTAAGTTTGCAATTCAGAAAGGAATTATTAAAGATCCTTCTGGCGTTGATGGTGCTGGCTCTCGAGACAATTTTTCGGGAAGCGAGGAGGCAAGGCTGAATCTTGATGATACAGTAGTTCCTCTGAGGTAATACTGCTTCTTTCTAGCATTATGTTTATCAAAAAGCTTGCAGTTAAATTTAGTTTTTCTTTCTCCATATAATTGAATTTTGTTTAACAAATATGTACTTGCAACTTAAAGTTATCTGTTCTGTATACACAGTATCATAGTAGTAGATTTTCAAATAGTGAATCTTTGGAATGTGTTCATGGGTTCTGCTGTGAGAATGCACAGCGATATGCTGATGCTACTGTTAATTTGATCTGTTAAGGGTTTCGTTTTCTCTGATAGAATTGTATCTAAAAATTGACATTTTGAAGTATGATATTGATACCTCTGGTGATATGAGGAACCCGAAATCCTAAACCTTCTATTGTGAAAATATCAAAACTTTTTTTGTAAAGGGGTTTATAAGAACTGTGCTTATTTTCACTGCAAAAATCAAACATTTCATAAAATGTCAACTGTTATAATGTAGTAAAAAATCGTGATCATGGAATTAAACTCTTCTACTCTTAGTTCCCTCAAATTCACATTGGAGTCCATCAATAACTGCTGTCTCTTGTAATTTTTCAATGATTTGTTTCATTATGAAGAACTGCCATATATCACTATATAGCTGTTTGGTGGCCTAAACACTTCCTGGCTTGAAAGGTAAAACTGCTGACTGGATTGTCTTCTTTCAGGGGATTCCAACGGGCTATGGTGAAAACAATGTCCATGGCTGCGAAAGTTCCACATTTTCATTACGTTGAAGAGATGAATTGCGAAACCTTGGTGGAGCTTAAAACTTGTTTCCAGGAAAATAATAGTGATCCAACTATTAAGCATACATTCCTTCCGTTATTGGTAAAATCACTTTCCATGGCCCTCACCAAGTATCCGTGGATGAATAGTTGCTTCAATGAGGAGTCGTTCGAGGTTACTTTGAAAGGTTTGGTACTTGACTCTTCTCTATGGGTGCTGTTATATGTATATAGAGACTTTTGCTTAGCAGTTGACAAGTAGGTATTTTATGGCTTCTTGGTCTATTGCTGCCACATTCTTGCTTGTAAAGGTAAAATGGGTGAAATTAATCAAAGCTGTTAACTGTTGTATTTTTATGCAGTCTAATATAATTGGACACTGAATCAAGTGTTGATTGAATTGTATAAAATGAGAGCAGGATTTCACACATCAGAGTTGAACTGCTCTTATTGTTTATAAAGTAAATAATTGTCCAGCTGGAATGTCAGTAATTCTAGTTTTAGGTAGTAATCGGTCTCTGGGCTCCTAATAATCATTTTAGTGTTGTTTTACGTTAAATCTTATGAACATTTCTTTTCTTTTAGTTCCTTATTCCTCCCTTTTCGTTACATCACTTGTACCCATTATTTATGCTGAATGTATAGGTTCCCACAATATTGGAATTGCCATGGCTACTCCAAATGGTCTAGTGGTGCCGAACATAAAGAATGTTCAGTCTCTTTCCATATTAGAGGTTAGTTTCATGTGGCATGTTCTGTACCATATGTGATACCACCTCCTGTTATAAGCAACACAGTCTAACAGTCTGATTGCCGCTTGCCTATATTGTGAGGCAATTTCTGCTCTCATCTTTATCAGCGTAGATGCTATTTTTGAAATTAGAATAAATCTGAGAACTCCCTAAGGTATTCACATTTTGGTCGATAATGATGCTTACTGAGCATTCTCTTGGAATTGTTTTCTTCTACTTCTTGGCATTTATGTGTCTGCATTTATGTATTCAGATAACAAAGGAACTATCAAGGCTGCAGCACTTGGCATCAGATAACAAGCTCAACCCTGAAGATGTGACTGGTGGAACCATAACTTTGAGCAACATTGGAGCAATTGGTGGGAAGTTTGGCGCTCCACTTGTCAACTTGCCTGAAGTTGCCATCATCGCGTTGGGGCGAATTCAGAAAGTTCCTCATTTCACAGATGACGAAACCGTGTATCCTTTGCCAGTCATGACTGTAAGCAAAGTTTTTGTTACATTCTTCTGCATTTCATTTTCCAGTCATGAATGTTGTTATGACTCTTTGTGGATAATTATCTTTTGATCAACAAATGTTACATAACACTGACTTCTGGCCTGGTATTGTATTTCTTCAGGTAAATATAGGTGCAGATCATAGAGTATTGGATGGGGCAACTGTTGCAAGATTTTGCAACGAGTGGAAACAACTAATTGAGAAACCAGAGCTGCTGATGTTGCATATGAGATGACCTATCCTAACTGTCTACGAGGCCAAATCATCTTGTCACAGTCCTCTCTCTTTTACCTTAGAAATAGCCCAAGGGGAAATAACTAGAGGGAGAAGCTGTATGTTGTCTGAAACTTTCGCTTTGACAACAAATCTAATAAAAACCAATTATCTTGCTTTGTATATATATATGTTAAATAAAACTAATCACAAGTACCTACCAAATGTACTTTTACTCCATCGCATCATTTCCCCTGTAACGGTATAAATAATAAATTGGAAGCAAATAAGAATTTCGTTTGATATTTGGTTTGTAATATTAAGGACTCAAGTATTGACATTTTGGGCGACCATATATATTCACATCTGTAAAAAATAAAATAGACAAATCAAATTTCAATCAAGTCTTAGATTAGCTTAAACTATCAGGAAGAGCAGAAATTTGACTGGAAAAAAAAATCAGGAAGAATGGTTGTTTATTTCTTTCGAGTGGGAAAAAGAGAGAACAAAGAAGGTTAAACGACAAGTCGGCAATTCGAGTAAACAAAGCGTGACAAGTCAAATTCGATTCGCATTTTCCATTTCTTCAAATCGAGCAAAACAGAGACGAGTCAAAGTCGCACTAGTAACTAGTACCGAAAGCTGAGGAAAAAATGGCGACGGCATCGATGGGAGGCTTGCACAAGCTGCTCCAAGTCGGTACAAAGATCGTCGGCGTGGGCCGGAACTACGCCGCCCATGCGAAAGAGCTCGGGAACGCTGTCCCCAAGTCGCCGGTGCTGTTCCTGAAACCGACGTCGTCTTACCTGGAAAACGGGGGCACCATCGAGATCCCCCACCCGCTGGAGTCCCTGGATCACGAGGTCGAGCTCGCCGTCGTCATCGGCAACAAAGCCCGCGACGTCCCCGAATCCTCCGCCATGGATTACGTGGCAGGTGCACTTCACTCGCCCTTTTTTTTTTTTATCATTCTTTCGTCGATATTGTTTGTTGATGGTTTTTCTTTTACTATCCATAATTACTTAAGCAACTGAAATGTCTTTTCTTGGTGTTGCTCTTTTAGGCTATGCTCTTGCCCTGGATATGACTGCAAGAGAAATCCAAGCTTCTGCAAAGGTATAATTGCAATGTCAATATTTAATGCACCTTAGATTCTTCCTTCTAGAAGACATTGATTTGTTTTATGTATTGTTTTCTCTTTGGGTTGTTTTCCCTTTTGTTTGTTAGTCTGCAGGGCTTCCGTGGACTGTGGCAAAAGGGCAGGATACATTTACGCCTATCAGTTCTGTTGTAAGTTATTTGAGTTAGTTACATACTATTGGAATCTCAATGTGTGATTATATATCTTCATATCAGATTATCAAGTTATGATTCTCTGAAGTGTTTTCCTGCAGCTTTCGTTGTCAAGTGTGCCTGATCCTGACAACTTGGAGCTTTGGTTAAAGGTTTGAAAAATCGTTTTGGAACTTGTTCTTCGATGTCTTTATTGGTATGGGGTTGTTTTCGATTCATCGATGCCATTGGTTCTGCTGCAGGTGGATGGAGATTTCAGGCAAAAAGGCTCCACCAAGGATATGATCTTCAAGATCCCATATCTCATTAGCCACATAAGTTCCTTCATGACACTTTTTGAAGGAGATGTTATATTAACAGGTGCTTTCAATGTTTTTCCTCCTGTTTTCAGTGTTTTAAGGGTCCTTCTTTCTTTGTAAAACATGGATAAGATTCCTTAATGGACATGATGCACAACCATCATTGCCACATCTTAACATAGACACTTTAGATTGATGAATCATCATTACGATTTGGTGGGTCATTCGGTATCATTGTGTCTGTAGATAAGCTATTTTAGCTTGTGAGTTATTGGGTTGATGTACTCTGCAGCGGTGATATGATTGAACTACTGGTTTTGCAGAATTGGTGCAAGAATGAAATCCATTTGCATTTTAATCTGTTTCTTTATCCTAGCTACAATTTACGGGGCTTATTATAGTACTCGAGTCATTATGTTTGAATATGTTTTTGCAGGTACTCCACAAGGTGTTGGCCCAGTAAAAGCAGGTCAAAAAATCACTGCGGGGATAACAGATATTGTGGATGTCCACTTTAATATTGAAAAACGCAAGAGGCCAGGAAGTAGTTAGGAACTTCGATGATCAAACATCTGCAATCTTCTATAGCAGTTGTCTCTTTCCCATTTATAAAAGTCGTCAGTCACATTCGGTCTCGATTCACAGCTTCAAGCAGCCTCAAACTTGCCTTCTTGACGGGACAATAATAATGTGAAGAATACACTTCAGAAGAAATGAGAAATGTTTGTATTTTAGTTTGCATAACTGAATCATTAGTATCGAGAGCACAATGAATATAGCCAAATGAAGCTTGAGCTTAGTTGTGTGCTTTCTAGATGATGAATATTTATGTTATGATTATGATGCCCTGATCATCCTGCATCTGCAGTTCTTGAAAGCATATTCAAGTTGGATGTCACCAGACTTTATTCTGAAATTTATAATGGTGTCTCTGTTTGCTTGTATGATTGTATCAATATCATTACACCTTCCCCTCTCATCAGGTTATCGTTGTTTGTTCCCTTACCGCTTTCTTATATAGAATCTGCACCGGACAGTCCCAGAACCTTATGATGTTTAATGCTTATTTTCAGAGGCTAAACAAATCCACTGTTCCTGCATTGTGGGAGGAACCGAGCTTATGAAAGAAAAGAAACCCGGAAACGGGAACAACAACCACAGTAAAAAGGGCAGAGACTAAACTGAAGAATAGTACCTAATGGCAGCACATAACAAGCAAAAAAAACGTCAATAGAAGGTGCAATGAAACAAAGAGTCCGAATATGAGGGTCGATGCTATCACGCGTCTATAAGATTTATAAGGATATATATTGTTTTTGGTTGAAATTTATAAGGATATTTTAGATTCTTGTAAATTTAATGGATGAATTATTTCTTAGAATAAAAAATAAAAACATAAATTTTGTGGGGCCAAATTGCGATGTGGAATAGTTAGTACCAAATTGGACGGATCAATATGGGTCTGTATATTGTAAAAGAGATTGTAAAGATCTCAAAAAATGAGGCTCAATTACGTATCACCCAAAACGCTGTGGGCCTAGCTTGTAGTTTTTTTTTTAAGAAGAAAAATGTCTGGGCCTAGCCTATGGTTAAGCTTCTATAATGTTACCGTTACTAACGGGAGGAAGGGAAAGATCAAAATAAAATGAAAAAAACTAAGTCGGCGATCCGATTAGGGTTTTTAAGACGCCTATAAATAACACCATCTATCACTCTTTTTCTCTCGCCTCTCTCTTATGTCAATTAGGGTTTTAAGCAAATAATACGCGCCATGTTTTGATTACCGGCGGGCGCCGCGTTTGTGCCCTGCTCAAAGATCTTGAGAAATTGTTTTCTAAATCGATTTCTTTTTAAGTTACTCTTTTTTCCAAGTTTTTTTGAGGATGGTGTTGTTGGTTATTTTCGATCCGAGAATCCATAATTGTTTTCAGGGTTATGTTTTCATGAGAGAATCTATTGTGTATGATGATGGAGAAGGGAGATGATGATAATTTCCCCAGATGATCGACGCTGAACAAACTGTGCTATTTTTTTCTCTTTTGAGAATCCAAGCCAGATTTCTGATCCTTCTCCATTGTTCTTCCTCTGTCTAAATCTTTCTTTTCGTCGCTGTTCTTTCTTTTGGTTCTGGTTTTTTCTTTTTGTACTATGAATGATTTTCTGGGTTTTAAGTTTTTGTTTCTTGGTGCTGCTTTTGAATTATTGTGAGTATATAAGAGATGGAATTGATGATTATTTCCCCAAATGATCGACGCTGAATAAACTGAGCGATTAATTTCTCTTTTTGAGAAACCAAGCCAGATTTCTGATCTATCTCTTTGTTTTTTCATCTCGGGTTCTTTCCACGGTTTCTTCTTTTCTCATCGTTCCATTCGGTTTAAAATAGCACTTTTTTTCTATTCGTTTCAAAGTTAAAAACTACGAGGCCAATGAGAAACTATCATAAGGAGGGTTTTTGAAAAAATTGATGTGGCTTTTTCAAAGGAATGAGGTATGGTTCTTCTGAGAATTGGATTGACAAACACCACTGAGGTGATTATATGGTTGGTGTGCTGTATTTGTCTTCCCAGCAGGAGTTTTGACCCTTACTGTTCGATTTCAATTTTTATTGAACCCTGCTCAATTGGGAATTTCAGTCTCGCAATTTCTGACCTGGAAGCCCAATTTCTGATGCTAGTTCAAAATTGAAAAGTTGATTGGTAGTTCAAAGTTGAACTTGCATGAGCAAGCTTTTTTATTTGATGGTGCAGTAAGTTCGTAGCTTTTGGTATCTACACGGTCTGGAATGGACCCTGTCACTCCGGCTTACGGAATCTGAATGGAAAATTTAATTGAGGGTTTACTGAGAATCAGGATGATCCATTTTCTCTGTTGTGAAATGAATAATTTGAAAGGCCTTATTAATCGTGCTGGCTGTTTTAAATGTTGTGAATAATGGAAGTACAAGTTATGGGAAAAGTCTATGAATAATCAACATGAATCTTCAACCATATTTTTTCTGGATGAATATCTGAGGGAAATGTTGACACGTAAAGACCCCCCACGAATAAACATTTGAATTTTGCTTCCGAGTTAATTATGTTCGCTTCCGAACATTAGATTGCCAAGGAGGATGAATAAATGGAAAGGAAGGGATTCCGTATGTTACTTATTAGTAGCTATCGTCTCTGACCAACTTTCAGGGGAACTGCAAGTTAATGACTTTGGTTTTGCAAACAGACTGATGCAACTTTCAGGGGAACTGCAAGTTAATGACTTTGGTTTTGCAAACAGACTGATGCAATGAACGCCACCATTTCAGTAGTATGCCTGTTTATTTGTGCAGACCTTGAGAAATTGTTTTCACTTTTCCAAGATTGTTTCCTCTCCCTTCCCTTTTGCTTATTGTTGTCTTAAAAACGTTGGAGCGTTTTGTTCCGCGATTTCTTTCTTTCTTTATTTTTTTTAAACTCCTGCATTTAGCAGGCTAATGAAACACAAGCTTTGCGAAGATTGACAAATTTTATTTGATTGGTAAATAGAATTACATTCACTCGGTGAGCCAATAAATTCCAATGTGATTCTGGGTCGCACGGCAAAAGAATGTAACCTCGTACCAGTGAAGGAATTTGCACAGAGTGCCAGGTAGCACTTAAAAGATAGAACGAGCTGCCCTCAGGATACATCAGAACTTTTGAAAGAATTGGTACATGTGCTTATTGTTCTCATCCGCCTTCTCAACACGGATAAAGTGGGCTACCCCTTCTATTATAACTATAATCACTTCAAGAAAATAAGGTGGTGAGTTAGAAGTTCTTCGAGCTCACTCTTATACCAATCTGAGAGACCATGATACCAACCGGGAAAAAAAGGACTCAATGTGGAGTCTAAACCCTTTTTTATCTTTAGGCAGGCCTAGAGGTCCCTTTAGAACAAAAAAAATGGTGAAAATAGATAAAACAACAATAACAAAGTTTAACATCCACAACTTATAAACAATAAACGCCAATAGCTACTGTTCTTATTCTTTCTGACATTTATAGCCTCTGTTTTACGTGAAGAACCATGTTAAAGAAATAGGTGGCAAAATCCACAATGGAAATGGACGAACAATCATGTATTCATTGGATTCATTGGCGGATTCACGAGGATTTAGTATTACAAGGATTCTCCAGACGGTAAAGGATATTTCGATCACTTCTACAGCCAACTTCATCAGAATATTTGCAATTGGGACGAGCATTCCTGTATTCATGGGGATATATAGCAGTAACGCAGCGGTCCTTTAGGCTGTAAACACCATTGTCATCACCTCTAGAGCCACTCTTACCAAAATAAAAGCAATAAGGTTTTAAGTCATTGCCTCCAAAATAGAAGGAACTAGGTCTTAAGTCCCATTGAGAAGAAATCCCAGACGCTTATTGTATTCCTGCTTAGAGATGATGTTTTCCTGGATGAGTATGTAAACTGTTATGAGGACGCCGATGAGTTGTTGAAGCTATATCGGAAGGAGAGATGAATCACAGTGGCGGGAGGAAGTGAATGCAGCGGTTGTGATGGAGTTGTTGTTGCAGATATATCACAGATTTATTACAATGAAATATCTCAGATTTGTGATGACAATGCGAGTATGCAGTGGAAACTGAAATCTGAGTAAAGGTAGAATTTTTTTATTGTGCGTGTTTTCTCGCGATTTTTCCTTTTCATTTCCTCTTCTTTTTAATTTCTTGAGGTTAGCTTAGTTCCCTCATCCATGTCTGTAGTAATGCTGCTATAGAATTCATTGCACTTACTTTGTTGCCCTCTTATCTTACGTTAGAATTTGTTCCTACTGCTTCCGTGAATCTCATGTACAGATGGTACCGTAGGATTTATCAATTTTGCTCATTTGTGTGGAACGTACTTCATAAAAGCCTAACAGAGTGAAGGGAAACTCGGATTGTTTACGAAGGTAAGGAAGAAACAGTTGGTTTCAATCCTACAACTGCCACCACGCCTTTTTGTGGTATCAAAGGCAATCAACTTGTACTAAATTTGAGTCATTTCAGCGTTTTGATTTGCTACTTCTTGCTTATTAGCTATGCTATTCTATTGTATTATTGATATCACAGGCTATTGTAATATACATTTGGTATTACAGGCAACTCGAAGAAATTCAGAGTTTCGGTTAGTAATCTTTCTGCTTATGAAGTAGTTGTACTGCAACAACTAGGCATCCCGGTTGATATTACTGGCTTCTGTATGCAGCCAAAATCAATGACTACTTGTTTGAGTATTTCCATGTAATTCCAAAAAGAATCACTACTGAGTTGAGTTGCACGATCCCCAAATTGAATACTCTGCGGGATACTAACTTCACCAAATCGGGGGACGCAATTGGTCTGTCTATGTGCACTGACAATGTCTCCAAATGTGAGGAAGCGGAAGCTAGCATTGTCTCTGTCATCGGTGGAGGTTTCCTCGTTGACTGTGAGTTCAGAAGCAGAAGGAAAGCGCATTGTTAATGCTAAACTAGATGAATTTGCATGAATTTGGCATGACTCAGAAAAATTACAGTTCTTGTAGTCGCTGCTATTTTCATGTGCCAACCAAGCAATAACCGCCTCCAGCCGAAAGCAAACAAGCAGACTCTACCCAAATCCCACCCGAAATATCGCTGTTTCTTTTCTTGTATGAATTACTTTGGTAATTCCTAGTTTATCGACCATTATTATGGACTGGTTTGGTCTTGCAATCGACATCTTGAATAAGATCGCCGGCTGCATCGAAACCCGAGCCGACATTCGGCGGTTCCGCAGCGTTTGCCGGTCATGGCAGGATTCCGCTCCTCCGCCTCCTCCTCCCAAAACCTCCAGAACCCTCCGCCTCCCCTCCTTCCCTCACCTCCCCGAAAACCCTCTTGAGCTTAAAGATTCCATTGTCTACTCCATCCAGCATCCCCCGTCAACCCACCTCGGTACACCACCACCACCACCACCGTGGATTGTGATGCTTGGCTTCTCGGAATGGGGGACTGCCATTTGGCAGGACTTGTCGTCCTTCGGGTCACGAACAATGACGAAAGATGATGAAGAAGCTCGGGTTTTGCCCAAGTCTTTGGATTTGCGGGATTATGAGGTTCGCCAGATATGCAAGGCCTATTGGTTGTTTGGACGCATATCCTGGGTTGTTGTTTACGACTTACCTTCCATGTTTGTCAAGATGGGCAAGCACTCTTGTTAGATTGATTATTCATTCCTCTGTTTCATTTAATAACTCTTCTTTTTGTACTTAACTCTGCAGAATATGCGAGAGAAGGACATTCGGGAAGCAAGGATCAACAGTTGAAGAAAATAAAGAAGTATGAATGTTAGTCCTAATCAATAATGATGTCCCTCTATTTTGAAGGTTAACAGCCTATGAAGCATTGTCACATAATGTTACAGGCCATGGCTGATGGTAGAGAGAGCAGTGATGATATCTGGTAACTTGTGTAGGGTAAATAATGTGCTAGTAATTTCTTTGTTTGGTACTGGATGATGGTGATGTTTGTTAAGGTTGTATTCTGATCTTTTGTCAGTATTTTGGTAGACTTGGCATACTCTTGAAGCTGTAGCTTGTAAGTTTGAGTAGCATTGTGTTAAAGCACAGAAAGCTCTTCAGGCTCTTTGGACAAAAATCATGGTTTTTCTGATATGAGAGGGAAACTCCATTCTTGGTGATTTTTCACGCATCAATTTTGGATTGTATTGCTCAAACCATTCAATATGGTCTTTCTTTAAGAAATAAGCCTTAGGATGCTTCAGGCCTTTAATATTCGCAGCATATCTAATAAGAGAACCAGCTATCATTTCATTTGCATTCCAATGAGATTCAGGGGAAGCGGCATTGGAGTAACTACTACTGAAGCATGTAAGCCCCCAATTCAGCACAGGGAGGATGAATTGGCTGTGTATTTCTTAAACGTTACTCTATCTGGAGAGCAATACATATAATATACTAGAATCTTATTCTGCATAACTGTAAACCATGATATGACTAATCCCATGACTAGAATTAAGTAAACTAACCCTGTAACCATGGACTCAAGCACGATGAGACAAGTAATTCCTTTATTCTACAGAGGAAGACTCGCCCTGCCGCAACAATATGACAGAATGAGCTGCCTAAAAGGATAGATCAGAATTTCTGAAAGAATTCATAAATGTGCTTATTGATCTCATCCGCCTTCTCTTCACCAATAAAGTGAGCTACTCCTTCCATTATAACCAATTCCTCTAGCAATGGAACGTTTTTCTTGAACTGACCCTCACGTATGTAATCCTTGACCCCAAAAGAGTTGTAGGTAAGATCCTGATCTCCCACAATAAACTTTACCGGTACCTTGATTTGACATCCAGTCCAAGGCGCACTGAGTTCCCAGTTTCTGCAATATCCAAGGAATCAATTATAATTGGAAAAGCAAGGTCTTACTACCGGAAGTAGTAATTTTTCATAAGAGGAAAGTATCACACAACAAACAGAATCAAAAGGATAACTCACAGGTCCAGATTCCGGTAATAGTTCAAGCCTCCAGTTATGCCCCTCTTCTCAAATGTGCTAACATAGTATTGAGCATCTTCCTCGGATAACCAAGAAGGCAAGACAATTGGAACGTCTAGCGGATTTCCAAACCCTTTACCTTTAGGCAAGAACAGAGGCCCTGGAGTGCGATATGTTAGAAGTTCCTTGACAGCTCTCTCAAGGCCAATCTGAGCAAACTCGGCTTCTAGCTCGCCAGGCTCCTACAAAATTAGATTCTTGTTGAATTCAAACACTCATTTCAAATGTTAGATGCCTATATACAAGATCAGGATACGCCTCGAGGAGAGAAACTATGTAGTATAATAAAAGACAGTAACTATAAAAACTGAAAAACACCTGAGCTCTGATCATGTAATAATCATCACCATACACGGCTCTCATAGATTCCACCGGTTTCCTCTTAGGATTCCTCGGCCTAAACACAACACTCATGTTGACCAGAGCTTTGACCCTGTCAGGCCTAAACAGACACAAGTGCCAAGCCATGGAAGCCCCCCAATCATGACCCACCACGAACACCTTGTCTTGGTTGGGAGCCACAATGTCAAGAAGCCCAACAAGATCCCCCACCACGTGCATCACCGTGTAGCTCCTCACATCCTCCGGCGCGTCGGTGTCACCGAATCCTCTCAGGTCAGGCGCCACTGCCCGGTAGCCGAGGGAAGCCAGAGCCACAATCTGGTGCCGCCAGGTGTACCATAGCTCTGGGAACCCGTGGATGAAGAGGATCACTGGTCCGTCTGTTGGACCCTTTTCGGCTACGTGCATGTTTATGCCATTGATGTGTATGGTTCTGTGCTCTATGTCTTCCATGGTGGTGGGGGTGGATCAGTTACTCTGTTTCTTCTGGTTTTGGCCTGGCTCTTGGGTCGGTATGCAGCGGTGAAATGTGGACGGAATGTATCTGTATTCAGGTAGAAGTGTACAAGCAGTCAAGGTAAGCCTCGAAATGATGATATAATTGATAATTGGATCGCTGGATATGGTAATGATGTGGTTGTGGATTTTTTTTGAAAAAATTTGCATGTGAGTGAACAGAGCTGGGATTATGGACTGTTGGTTCGATGTTTAACTTTTGGTTTTATTGCGAACAAAGACAAAGCATTTGAATATATTGGAGAGGGGATATATCACGGACAGTGACATTGGTGTGAAATGTTGTAATTTTCAAAGGAATTTAATGTGATCGGTACTGGTTATTTGAATCTTTCAACACTGTAGATTGGATTCTGTTAGCCTATGGAAATTGGGCCCATATGCTTGTGTTGCAAATGTTGTCAACGACAAAACCTTTGAATTAGACTTAGAACAGAACAGTGACTATTAGCTTTTCACCTTTAGCAATTCCAAGTCCAAACTGCATCAGCCACACGGTCTGTGTTCTAATATTTTCTTTTGGGTAAAATTCTTTTTTGTGTCCTTTCACTTATTCGATTTCTCAAACGTTGTCTTTTTACTTTTTTTTTCAGGGATTTTGTCCCTGAACTCCTTGTTACCGGCTAATTTTGTGCAGTTTACCTCTCATGTCCGGTGACGGCTCCTGTGTGTGACACATGGCACGTGGGGCCCAGTGCTCGCCCATTTAATATTCTTTTCCGATTTTCATTTTCAATTCCTTTAGGCTTTATTTCTCGATTTTTGGAAAAAGAAAATGAAATTTTTTATTTGTTTTTAATCGGGTAGTGGCGGGACCCACGCACGTGGGTCGAAGAGGGGCTGGCTCCATGGGTGGGAATTTTCCCGCGCGAGCAAACGACGCCGCATTGAGTGGAACGCGATTTGCTGGCCAAAAATAATCGTCGTTCTGTCCAAAAGAGCGAAATGGCGTCGTTCGAGACGAATTCAAAACCGGCCCTGGCAAGTGGGGCCCTCCACTTTGGTTTGTCCGCCCCTTTGGTTTCTTCGCCCCCTCTAACAGCTAGATAAGTGCGAAGTGGGACCCATCCATTTGTGGCGCGATTTTTACCTCCCACACAAGACGACAGTGAGCCGTTGGATATCTATCGCATTAATCGTATTCGTTGATTCCGTTTTCGTAAAAAAGGAAAAAATAACCTAAGTGAACGTGAACGTGTCTTCGGTTTCTTCGCTTTTAGAGTAACCAGAGTAAGGGAAGAGTAGAGCCAACAACAACAACAACAACAACAACAACAACAACAACAACAACAACAACAAGAGTAGAGCGAAAGTGAAAAGGTGTGAGAGAGACGAGGCGAGGCGAGGAGATGGATTGAGGATTTTTGAGGTGAGAAGAGTGGGTTTGTGCGCAAGGAATCTGCTACTGGATAGGTCGTTGTTGTTGGTGGTGGACTTGCTATCTGGGTTGTAGAGGAAAAGGGAGGCTGTTGCTGGGTTATCAACTTTTTACAGGTACGATTTGTCTCTTTGTCTCTTTTGCTTTCTATTACATTAGGCATTAACATATGAGGCTGTAGGTGGGTCGTCATGTGTTGAGCAGTAGGTAGTGAAGTGCGAGTCCAACTATGTTTTTTAATTAGATGGATCCTTTTTAGTATGTTTAAAAAATAAAATAAAGCAAGCTGGAATCGATGACTGTGTTGCCTTTTGTCGGGTTGAAGTCGGGGTGTAGTTCACATGGTGATGTCCCTCTGTGGCCCATGGATGCAGTAGTTTTAAGTTTAAAATATAGTTGAAATAGTTTTAAAATTATCGTCTGCTTGTGCTGCAGGTAGCATTGTGTAGTGTTTAGTGTACAATGGAGATGGAGCCTGATGATGCCATATTGAATTTCTATATTGGTGGTACATTTATACGGGATCCTCATCTCAGTTACCTTCTGGAGGAGGTGCAGCATAGATGTGTCTGTATTGATGAGATTTCGTACCACAACCTTCTGTATTGTTGTGAGGGGCTGGGATACAAAAACGTGTCGAAGGTGTTTTATCGACTACCAGAGGGAAATAGTAGTGAAGGTCAGGACCCAGACACTACTTTAGAGCAGGAGCTGCATATTGTGGAGAATGACCGCTGCGTGGGGCCACTCTTGAAGTACTTGTCAAAAGTGGGTGAGGCCGACATTTATATTGAGCATGGGCAGGAGGACCACCCGTTCTTTGGAGTGGAAAATCCTCGTAATATGTGTAGGGCATTAAATATTCAATGTCCAGGGCTTTCATACACTGTGGGGGAGAGTAGTCAGGCTGCAGTTAATAGAAGGGGTAGTGTCAGGGTGGGTAACCAGGATGGTGGAGAAGTTGGTGAGGATAGTGAACGTGAGGTTGTAGACCTCACAGAGAACATTAATGTGAGAAGATTAGAAAGGGGTGAAGGTAGTCGCCAGCTATCAAGAGCAGGAGAGCATGTTGAGCATTCAGTTCCAAACGATGCCGCAGAAGAGGTTGAGACTACCAGGTTTGAGGGAGAAATTGATGGGCTAGATGAGTGGGATACAGAAGAAGATTACGAAGGGCAGGATGATGTTAGTGAGGAGGAGAACCATGCAGACAGTGGTGATGCAGGACATGTTAGGGAGCAGGAAATAGAGGTAGATGCAGCAGCTCCAACTCCACCAAATCCAGTAGTTCCTGGTCAGGGAGAACAATTGCAGGATGTCCATGTCAATGTTGAACGTAATGCTGAAGTGGGAGATACAGTAGATGCAGATAAGTGGGTAGCTGTGGATGAATTGACGGATAATGAGGATGATGAACTGCAACAGTGCAGAAGTCTTCTGAAGGAAACTTTGGCAAAGAAGAAACGCGAAAGAAGGAAGAAGAAGTCAACACAGAATACAGAGCCTGAGGAGGGGCCAGCTTATGAGGGTGATGGAGAAGCAAATAATGAAGAAGATGGAGATGGAACTGAAAGAGATGTAGCTGACACTGGTAATAATCAAATACCAACAGAAGTACGTGCAGAACCAGATGATAATTTGGAAAATGAGGCATTGAATCGATGCGATGAAGAAATTGAGCGTATCAGAAGGGGGAAATGGAAGGAGGATGACTTTCAGTTTTCAGACAATGAAGGCAGTTTCCTTGACTTACATGGTGCAGATGATTGTGATGAAGGTGTTGTGCAGAGAAGAAAGCCAACTTCCAACTATTTTAACCCCGCAGACAAGTCACCTGCATTTTAGGTTGGTATGATCTTTCGCAATAGAGGAGAAGCTAAAGAAGCTTTTGACAAATACAGCATCAGAGAGAGGAGAGATATTAGATGGAAGAAGATAGATAACAATCGACTGCGAGCTAAATGCAAGGATGAAAAGTGTAGGTGGTATGTTCAGGTTACCCGTCATAAGGCAAACAATATTTGGGTAATCAGGAAGTACCCACATCATAAGCATGACTGTGGAAGTGGGAACTCTAATAGCAGAGTTACTAAACAAGTGATTGCGAAATATCTGATACACAAATTCGGCACTGCTGCTCAGAATATGCGGCCTACACAGATTATGGAAGTTGGGAGGAAGAAGTTCAAGGTTGCTCCGAGCTGGGGGCAAGCGCGAGATGCAAAAGGTATAGTGGTAAGACATTACCAGGGTAATGAGCAGCATGAATACAATAGGCTTGAGGACTATTTGCAGACATTGAGGAAAACTAATCCAGGAAGTAGTGTATTTCTGGACACTGAGGATGTGGGAGGGGTTCCAGTCTTCCAAAAATTGTATATTTGCTTCCATGCCCTGAAGGTTAGTTTCACAAGTGCCTGTAGGCGTGTGCTTGGGGTAGATGGATGTTTCCTCAAAGGGACACTAGGTGGTCAACTTCTCACTGCAGTAGGAAGAGATGCTAACAACCAGATGTACCCATTAGCATGGGCAGTGGTGCGCATTAAAAACACCGAGAACTGGAGGTGGTTCTTCCTACATCTTATGGTAGATCTAGGAATCCCGATGGGGCTTGGCAAAGGTTGGACCTTCATTTCAGATCAACACAAGGTATGTATTTCACCTTATATATATATATATGTATATATATCTTTCCAACTATTTTATTTATTTACAGACATCACTCAGTCCATCCTTTGTGAGCTTACTGGTTTCTGTTGAAATAAGTACTAAAATGTGTTAACCTGCTAGGCCCTTTTCTAAGATATAATTTCTCTAAATAATATGCCTGGTTGACTTTACTACTTGAGGGTTCTGAAGCATTAATTCTATGTTGCAATGCAGGGTCTTGTCAGAGCCATGGCAAACCTACTGCCATATGCTGAACATAGGAGGTGTGCCAGGCATATTTTTGCCAAATGGAGGAAAGCAAATAGAGGGGAGGAATTGCAGAAACACTTCTGGATGTGTGTTAAGTGTACCACACCGCAGGAATTGGCCGAGCTTGTGAGTCAATTTGATGACATTTCGGAACAAGCAAAAAATGATTTCCTGGCAGAGAATCCTAAGCAATGGTGTAAAGCTTATCAGGATACATGGTGCAAGTCCGACGTGGTGGACAACAATATATGCGAGGTTTTCAACTGTTTCATAATCGAAGCTAGGTTCAAGGCAATCATTTCGATGTTGGAGGATATCAGATGTTTGATGATGGCCAGGATTGCTAAAAGGCAGGCTCTTATGTCTGGTTTGCAGTAAGATTTTGGGGATAGAATCATCTCCATCATTGAAAAGAACAAGGACATTGCTGCTTTATTCATGGTTCAACCAAATGGAAGTGGCAAGTATGAGGTGGTTAATGGTGAATACAGATATGTGGTTGACAAAAGGAAACGGGAATGCACATGCAGGTCATGGGAGCTCACTGGCATTCCCTGCCCACATGCTACTGCAGTAATCATGAATGACAAAGAGAGAGTTGAAAACTATGTATCCAGGTGGTACCGTAAAGATAACTTTATTCAGTCATACAGTCAATCATTGAATCCTGTGCCAGGAGAGGTTTTTTGGGAATGCTCTGGGAAACCGGCAGTTCACCCACCTCCTGCAGGCACGAGGAGAGGGAGGCCACAGACAAATTGCTTTACAGAGTTTTGGTCAGAGAAAAGGGTAAGGAGAAACCTTGTCGTTTTCAATTCAGCAATGCATCCCACTTTACAGAGTATTAGTAACATCCCACGCTCTTCATCAATTGGAACAGGGGTCAAAAACATCTAGAGTAATGCAGTGTTAATAGTGCTTCCAGTTTGGTCATAATATCCAACATGCAGGAAAAGGAAGGTGAGAAGACACAGTTTATATTAACTTATAACTCTGCATTTGTGGTATATGTTCATTTTTTTGTGATTTGCAGCAAATGGATGCAGCTACATTACAGAGTGAGCAATTGTCGCAAACTCTTACACCAACTGCTCCTCAAGTCAGAGAATTGCCAAATGTTGCACACATGAGTTCTAGTATGAATCAGCCATCACAGACTGAATTTGCAGCTGAATCAAGCCAGAGAAGACAAGAGGTAATCATATCTTTTAATTGATTGTTTACATCTTAATAATGAATAAGTGTAGATGGTAATATTGCTTATTGCGTGAGTTGTTTTGTAAAATCATGAACAAGAAAATGCAGGTGAAGATGGAAGATCAAGAACCGCAAACCCGAGGAAGAGGAAGGTACTCACTGTATAACTTTTGTGCTATATGATATCTCAAAAGTGCTGATTTAAAATGCAATTATTGGATGCACTGATTTGAGAATTTTTGTCAGAAGGATGGAGGGCCTGCATCATCTGCAGTTGAACCGGCCATAACTGTCCCTGACATAAGGTCTAGTGCTAGACAAAGCACAAATGTAGAGACCACCAACCCAAGCGCCAATGCTCTCCCTGAGGTTAGTTACCATATTGTTTGCATTTTGTATCGTGAACACCAACCCAAAGAATTTATATTGTTTGCATTTTGTAGGTTATTGAACCATCTGGACAACCATCTATAGGAGTTTCTGAACTTAATGGTCACAACCCACAGGTGCCAAACAACAGAGGCAGACCTGCTAGAAGGAATAATAAGAGGTTTAATTTTGGTGAGGGGAGGGGTGTATTAGTAACTGAATCTGGTTTGATGGTGGAGAATGTAAGTATAAGCAAACATTGATCCGGTCTGTATAGGAATTTGTTTATTTATCAAAAAAAATATACTTCAAAATTTAGTTCCAACCTAACTATTTGTTCTACATGCAGCCTGGCACAAGGTCACAAAGAATCATTCATGTGCCCAACAACCGCACAGGGGTTCGTGGTACAAGGGCTAACAATCAACAATAATCATCTGGGATTGATACTCCTATTCCAGGTAATTGCATGCTTTTTCTTGTTCAATTAGTGATTTTTCTGGAATGTTCATTCTCCATATGTTTTCTTCAAGTACATGTAGTAGAACTTTTGGAGATGCAGCGAATTTTACCCCCTACCTCCATACTTTTCATGTAATTGGTATTGGTATTGGGTGTTGCAGAAGACCCCGAGATACCAATTCTTGCACGAAATGGACGAGGTAGAGGAAGAGGAGGGAGGTTGGCTGGCATTAGAGGAAGAGGCAGAGGAAGAAGAGGTCGTGCCACTGGTCATTGAAGAAATTTGGAGATTGTTTTGATGAAGGGAATGAATATGAACATTTGAACATCATTATTTTGTAATGCTTAAACTGGATGCGAACACTATGCATCCCCTATACTGTGATGCGTTCCCCTTAGCTGTTTATGTATTTTGCAAGACAATGGTGTGTGCTTGGTTGTTAGACTATAGCCTTCTGGAAATGGCATGGATTATAACACTTTTGCCACCCTTTATGTAACGTATTTGTATGGATGCTTTGTTCATTGATCCCTTCTGGAAATGGCATGGATTATAGCACACTTTCATTCCTACTTATGGATTGTGACTTTTAGGGAATTCAATATTACGGCATGGCTTTGGCACGGTGACCATTATCATTCTCTGCTCCCTAAACGCAGAATGGCATTCCACACAGTTGTAATGGCTTTGGATCTGGGTAATTGACTGTGGGTAATAGACTATGGACTACCAATACTCAAAAAAGAATTTACAGATAATAGACATCCAAAACATCCAACATTAAAAAGCAAGAAGACAAACACCAATAATCGTAATCAGAACTGCAACCAACAGAACACGAACACAATGCATCTGGGTAATCGACTGCTGACTACCAACACTCAGTAAAGAACAAAAAAAGATAATAGACATCCAAAACATTGCAGATTAAAAGCAAAGAAAACCAACTCCAGTAATCACAACTGCAACTAAATTGAAATCGAACATAATTCATTTAATTGATATTCCTTTTGCAGTACATAATGCAACCAAACTGCACTACCAACTACCATTCCACACACCCTAAAATGCTTTCGCACAATATTACTTAAGGTTAGCAATAATTATCAACAATACTACGATGGACAATGCCATAACCGGAGCAGATAATCCCTCACAGAGTTGAGACCTTCCACGACTGTTATGCCTGTTGGTAAGGTTGCGCAAATCGTTGAGCTCTTCCTTCAAATTCACGATCACACTTTCCAGCTCTTTATTACGATCCACTAGTTGCCTCTCCCGGTTTCGCAATCCAATAAACAACCGTTGGGCTCTAATGTCGTGTTCATCATCTATCCACTGCAGGAACCCACATCTCCGTGAAGAAGCACACCCATTAAATCTCCTCCCTGGATTTCTGTCGCTCCAAGAATACCATATTGGAGACCTCCGCCCGCATCCACATAAAATCGTTCCTTCGTAGTCATAGCTGGGCTTCTGAGCAACAGTCGAAATAATAAGGCTGTAATCACGAAAGTGACGCCTGCTTCTGTATTCAGAGGACACGGATCTAGCAGAATTGTGTGATAAGTGAGACATAACTAAGAGATAGTTTGACGAAAGGGATCTAGCAAGCCAAAAGAAAAAGAAAAACCAAAGAATTTTCAGGAGAAATCGAGAGAGAGAGAGAGAGCGTTTACTGTAGAGATATGGCTGTTTCAATTCGATATGTGGCTGTGTGTATGTGATCGTGTGTGAAGGGCGTAAAGACAAAAGAGATTATCTTCGTTTTGAATTCGTCTCGAACGACGCCATTTCGCTCTTTTGGACAGAACGACGATTATTTTTGGCCAGCAAATCGCGTTCCACTCAATGCGGCGCCGTTTGCTCGCGCGGGAAAATTCCAGCCCACGGAGCCAGCCCCTCTTCGACCCACGTGCGTGGGTCCCGCCACTACCCGATTAAAAACAAATAAAAAATTCCATTTTCTATTTTCCAAAAATCGAGAAATAAAGCCTAAAGGAATTGAAAATGAAAATCGGAAAAGAATATTAAATGGGCGAGCACTGGGCCCCACGTGCCATGTGTCACACAGGAGCCGTCACCGGACATGAGAGGTGAACTAGACAAAATTAGCCGGTAACAAGGAGTTCAGGGACAAAATCCCTGAAAAACAAAATAAAGGGACGAGAAATCGAATAAGTGAAAGGACACAAAAAAAATGGACGGAATGTATCTGTATTCAGGTAGAAGTGTACAAGCAGTCAAGGTAAGCCTCGAAATGATGATGTAATTGATAATTGGATCGCTGGATATGGTAATGATGTGGTTGTGGATTTTTTTTGAAAAAATTTGCATGTGAGTGAACAGAGCTGGGATTATGGACTGTTGGTTCGATGTTTAACTTTTGGTTTTATTGCGAACAAAGACAAAGCATTTGAATATATTGGAGAGGGGATATATCACGGACAGTGACATTGGTGTGAAATGTTGTAATTTTCAAAGGAATTTAATGTGATCGGTACTGGTTATTTGAATCTTTCAACACTGTAGATTGGATTCTGTTAGCCTATGGAAATTGGGCCCATATGCTTGTGTTGCAAAATGTTGTCAACGAGAAAACCTTTGAATTAGACTTAGAACAGAACAGAACAGAACAGTGACTATTAGCTTTTCACCTAAGCAATTCCAAGTCCAAACTGCATCAGCCACACGGTCTGTGTTCTAATATTTTCTTTTGATAACGAAGTTGTTCCATTAATAAAGAAGTTGGGTACATCTGAAAAACAATCAGATCACATACAACAATTCACACTAGATAATTCTAAAACTATCACAATTATCACTGCAGACAAATCTTTTATTAACAATCCTAACAAAGAGGATGACCTAAAAACTTGAATCCCTTCATAGATAAACAACGGTAAGGCTCGACAAGTTTTGGAAAGGAGCTTAAAAATAAGTCCTTGAAAAGCCAGATCTATCTGCACCAAGTACACTGTAACTGCATAAAGAAATTCTCCATGAGAATTTGAAGCATATGCCAATTGAGCTTCCAAATAACCACCATAAGCAGCATAATGGCAAGTATGGGCACAGAGGAAGAACACACAACCACTAATCCACGACCAGAGCTCACTGGTTATGACCCATATCTGTCTTCCTCTCTAGCCTTGAAGAAGAAACCACCAAAAGAGAAGAAATCGGGTTTTGGGTGAGGATGGAGAAGGCTGTGGGAAAAGGTTGGTATTGTGGAGGAGGTGGCTTGGGTGGGACAGATCTATGTTGCGAGGTGGAATAGCCGACGGTGAGAGGCGGCCATAGAAACGGTGGTGGCGGTTCAGATCCACAGCAGAGAGCCCCAAAAAACTCATCAGCGTGGATAAAAAGTCCCAACAAGGGGGAAAAAAACCTCATAAAGAGGTAGATATCCCAATTCAAACCTAAACTAAGGAATAGATTTGAATGGTACGATTATTTATCCGAAAAAAGAAGGAAAAAAAACCAGAAAAAGGCAAGGAAAAAGGAAAGGGGAGGCTGCTCGGAGGCAGCCCCAAAGAACACCAAGGATTGTGTAGAGAGGGTTGAGAGAAAAGTTTTAGGAAAGAGGATTTTCTTTGTTATCAGCCAAAAAGGATGAAAGTAAGAATGGCTGTGTTCGCGAAAGCATAGCTTTAGGCTGGAAAATAAACAGTAAAAGTTCTTATTTGATTGGCATTTAGAAGTTACAACAAAGCGCTGGAACAAGACTTGGGGGGGAACTCCACATTTTGAGATATTATTAGAGAAGCCATACGGGAGCAGCTAAAGCTTGTGCATATAACAACGACTCAATCTTTTCCCCCAACAATTTGCACAGCATGGGGATTTCATAAGAGGAAATTCAGAATTTCTGAAAGAAGTCATAAATGTGCTTATTGATCTCATCCGGCTTCTCTTGGTTGATGAAGTGGGCTACTCCTTCCATTATAACCACATCCTGCAAGAATGGAACGGCTTTCTTGAACCCTCCTTTGTGTATGTAATCCTTGGCTCCTAAATTGTTGTAGGTAAGATCTTGATCCCCCACAATAAACTTAACTGGTACTTTGATTTGACTTCCTGTCCATGGTGCAGTAAGGTCCCAGTTTCTGCAGTATGGAAGGAAACTATTATAAACAAAAGTTGTAACAGCAACAGTAACAGCTACGGTCATTGTGGAGAAAAGAGTGAAATTTACTCCAACCGGAAAACTTCGGGGCTGTAACAGCTTAGGAAGTAGGACTAATGCTTGCAAGAAAAAGAGGAAAACTGAAGAACAGAGCTAGTGCAGGTAGGAAAAAAAACACGCAAGTGTGAATCTTATACCAATTTAATTAGACCCACATGAAGTTCTTCTACTAATCATCAGTGAGTAGCATGAAGGCACGCACATATGGGAATGTGTAAACACCAATTAAGTCTATATTACTTATACCAGCACAGAAAACAAAGTAAAACTGTAAAGCACAACTCACAGGTCCAGATTACGGTAATAGTTCAACCCTCCGGTGAAGCCTTTCTTCTCAAATTTGCCGGTGTAGTACTGCACATCTTCTTCAGACAACCAAGGGGGCAAGGCAATTGGAACATCTAGCGGATGTCCAAACCCTTTACCTTTAGGGAAAAAAAGAGGCCCAGGAGTGCGGTATGTTAGAAATTCCTTCATGACCCTCTCTGTACCCATCTGTGCAAACTCAGCTTCGACCGCTCCAGGCTCCTACAAAAGTGTCATTTGATTATCCCAAAAAATAGTCCATAAATGAGGTTGAAAATTCGACAAGAATTTCACCGTTTTAAGCCAATTCAAATGCGTATACCCACAATCATTGGAAATCAAGGAACATACACACTGCAGAATCGAAGATAATCAATCCAAAAATGCCACTCTCTAGCAGCTTCTGTCTACTCCATTAAGTTCTTATACATCAGATTTAAATAATTGCTACAAAAAGTGATTAAAGCCTATTTAAAAATCACTCTAAACTAGCATTTTGAGCATAGAAACAATGGACCAAGAGTAACTAATTACATAACCTTCAACAGTTTTGAATGAACAAAAAGGAGAAAAGTGATCATACCTGAATTCTGACAATGTAGTAATCATCTCCATAGACAGCTTTCAAAGTCTCCACAACTTTCCTCTTAGGATTCCTGGGACTAAACTGAACACTCAAATTGATCAAAGCCTTGACCCTGTCAGGTCTAAACAGACACAGCTGCCAAGCGACTTGCGCCCCCCAATCATGACCCACCACGAACACCTTGTCTTGCTTTGGAGCCACCGCGTCAAGAAGCGCCACAAGATCCCCCACCACGTGCATGATGGTGTAGCTCCTCACGTCCTCGGGGGCGTCGGTGTCACCGAACCCTCTCATGTCCGGCGCCACCGCCCGGTAGCCGAGCGAGGCCAGGGCCGCGATCTGGTGGCGCCAGGAGTACCACAGCTCGGGGAACCCGTGGATGAAGAGGATCACAGGCCCGTCTGCCGGACCCTTCTCGGCCACGTGCATGTTTATGCCATTGACGTTTATGGTTCTGTGCTCTATGCCTTCCATGGAAACGGTGCTATTATGGTTCTCTGGGTTGTGGGTTCTGAGAGTGCAGAAATTTGTGTTGTAGATAATATCCGCTTCCGGTGTAAATGCACAAGTTGTGTAAATTGAGGCGATGACAAGTGTTACGGCTACTGTCTTAATTGCTAGATGGCTATACATGGACACTAACGTGTGGGGGTATGAAAAATGAAAGTATTGAAATCTTATCAGAANAAAAAAAACAAAAAAGACAGTAACGAGTAGATCATTGTTTTGTTGGATGTGGGGGTGTAAAGGTGACCATCGTGAGTTGTTCGAGATTGGCTCAGGAAAAAGCTTGAATTTGACTCGTCTTTATTGAGCTCAACTCAATTAAGTTCGAGTTTAGTGATAATCGATTTATTAGGCTCGAAACCTAATTGAGCTCCCAATTGAACCTATCTAACTATATGATTTTTCATTCTTTAATCTATTATTATGATTGTTTTAGAATTAATGTATTATTCTCTTATTATGCATAGAATTGGTTATTTCAAATAGAATTGGTTATTTCAAACCTAATTATAAGTTCAATTTAGCCAAATTTACTTGCATTTAAGATAAGAAAATCAAGTTTAGGCATATAGATTGAAGCTCAATCAAGCTCTTTAGCTCAAACAATTCAAAAATTTATAATGAGCGAAAGCTTGAGCCGCCTAGATTTGAGCTAGGCTAGGCTCGTTTACATCCTAGTTAATTTTTCATGAAAAAAATAATTAAAACTCTTGATAATTGACAATGCTCTTAAAATAGTGGGATAGCTCATTAGTAGTTTGGATTCCTATTAAATGATATTCTCTCCATCCTTTTTTTAGGACCTTCAAGGATTTTACACAGTCTTATTAATGTAGCACAAAAGAAAAAGTTTTTTTATTTTTTTTATTAGGGCACAAGATAAATCCCTAAAAGGAAATAAATTGTCATAATTAACGTTTCAAGAGTATAATTTAAAACAAAACAAATAGCCTAGAACCTCTGATAAAGAAAACGAAGAACGGAGGGAGTACAATATTACAGTCACGAGACGAGACGAAGCAAAACATATAGTGGAAGTTACAAAGTTCAAGCTCTCGAGTAGTTAGTTTATCCAGCTAAGTGGGTTTGCCTAAGAGTAGGTACTGGATCACTCATCTTGGTATTTTCGTACTGATAAATAGAAACCATGTATAAACCATGACCTTTTTGAATTGTTTTAGTTTTTCTATTTTTTTTTTGAGCCACCTTCTCCACCGTACACCACCACTGCCGCCGTCAGCCGCCTCCGTCCTCTTCCCCACCTCTTCGTCGCAGCCACCAGGAACCCGCGCCGTCGCCACACCTCACCCTTCCTCGACGACGCACCGGCAGCCACGACCGTCCTTTTCTCCCTCGCTGCAGCCGTCGGATCCGACAGCCGGCCGCCCGGATCCATCTTCTCTCCTTCCTCTCCACTGGTCGACGCAGCCGCCACAGCTCTCACTCCGTCGCGCCTCTATACGCCGCGTCGCCCGCACCTCTGCCTCGCCGTGTCACAACCGCCATCGCGCCGCCGCCCCTGCTCAAGGTGAGCAACCCGGATGAGGAAGGCGACCCGGATGTGGGTCGCGGGTTGTAGGAAGGGCCGGTTGGGTTGTTTGGGTCTGATGGGGTTTTGGGCTTGTCTAGTTGGTTTGGGCCCGGGTACTGGGCTGCCTGGCTTGGGCTTCTGCATGGGCCAGCGCCTGGGCCTCAGCTTGAGGTCTGGGCCTGGTGCTGTGCAGGCCTGGCTGGCACTATTCACGGGCCCAGTCCAGTAAAAAAAAAAAGAAGAGGAAGAAAAAGAAGAGAATAAATTCTGGAAAAAGGAATTAATTGGAAAAAAATAATAATAAGGGATATAACTTAGGAAAGTAGTATATTAGAAATTAAGTAGATCTAAATTGGGAATAAATAGTGTATAAATGTGATAAAACAAAAGTAGGGTAAATAAATTGAGGAGAAAATTACGGGAGATAATAATGGAAATTAAATAAAAAAAATTATATTAGAATGTTTGAATAATTTGGAAAAATAGATGGAGGGAGTAATATCAAATAGGTATGGTACCAGGATAATATCCGGAAGCAAGTATAGAAATAAGAATAGTATTATTTTGACATTTACGAATAAACGGTGAATTGTGACGGGAATAGGAAATAACCGAGACGAGTCAGTATTTAATTTTCGTAAATACAGTAGTAGCATGACATTGCATACCACTTATATGTGCATATTATTTGTTGATATAGGAGTTGATATTGAGCTGATACCGGAGGAGCCGGATTTGGAGTCAGTTGGACAGTACCAGACTTGATATCGGCTAAGGTGAGGATAGATAAACCCTGATATGTGCCCGTAATGCTGTGCTTGTTCCTTAGTTGTTTGTGTAATCTGTTGCTAGATTGATCTGCTAGAATAATTGTTGATTGTTACATGATTGCTGTGGAATTGTTGATGTTGCTGTAGAAATGTGTTAGTTTTGTATATGCTGTGATGGAAATTTTGTTGGACTGTTTAGTGTGAAAGATTGGTGATTGCTGATTAAATGAAATTTGGATTAATCTGAGATAATAGAGATTGAGGAAAATGATGAAAGAGTAATGGATTGAACTGGAAAATTGAGTTGATAATATATTTGTCACTTGGAAAGTAGTGGTACGACTAAATGGTTAGAGACTAGTTCTGTGGTGCCTTGCCAGAGGGTTTGTTGGTTGGGGTGTTGACCCCGGATGTGAGATATTGGGATGTTGATCCCGGATTTGAGATATTGGGATGTTGATCCCGGATTGTGGTGGGGCCTGGCATCCAGAATTAGTTAATAACCAGGTACGACCCTAGCTTGTCCAGTGACGGGGCCCGGAAGATAAAATTGATAATAAGAAAATAATTAAGCATTCTTTTGGTCTTGGTATAAATGTTATAGTGTTTTCCTTGTGTCGTGATTGTCTGTGCTTATTGTTGTGATTGATGTGATTATTTCGAAAGTATTATGGTTGAATATATCTTTGTTTATCTTTCGTCGGTGAGCGCTTCGGACTCACCCCTCGCCTGCGGGGTTTCATCCCGTAGGTTTGGTTG
>JAKUCV010003988.1:0-32098 GCA_028386065.3 Turnera subulata | reverse complement strand
ATATATATATATATATATATATATAAATCTTTTCGGACATTGAAATTAAAACTATGAACTATTCAAGAAATTACTATATGGCTTATTCTTTCAATTTTGGCTAATTCTGTGTGTTAATTTTCTTTGGCAAGACTTCGATCACAATGTACGTTTTTCTTTTCTCTGGATTTCCACTACATTTGATTGATTGCTTAGTTGTCTTCTTGATGATAATTAGGGAGGTGCAACTGAAATCCGTTGGAGAAACCAGACAAAACTAAAAAGTAGAAACACAACAAACATGTCCATACCTATACACGTTGACCGTGGATCCTGGGGATACGACGCCCTGAAGAGGTCATACGCAGGAGAATCTCCGAGAAAGTAAGAGATCACCAACTCAGGGAATATTCGTCCCTGGATAGTGATGATATAGCTCTTGATCGAATTAGTGAATTGCCCAGTGACTTACTTCATTACATTCTGTCCTTTTTGCCGTTGAGAGAGGCTGCAAGGACCCATATACTTTCTAGAGGATGGAGGTACTTGTGGCAGTCTTCTTTAAATCTCCAGTTTGATTTGGGGTATGAGCCTCTTGAGTTTCTTCCATACTCTTAACTCATCCGGGGAGGATAGGAAAAGAAAATTTGTGAACTGGGTTGATGAGACTCTGAATCTTCGTCAGGGCTCAAAGATTGAGTCTTTTAAAGTGAAATATCCCCTTGATAAGGGTGATAATTTTTGCATAGATCGCTGGATTGAATATGCAATAAACAAGGAAGTTGACACCCTTGAACATGATTTCTATCCATGTCATCTACCCAAGAATAATGTGCTACATTATTGTTTGCCTTGGCTATTCAATGAACAAGGAAAACCATCCTCTATTAAGCATTTATCACTGAGCTGTTGCCGCTTTTGGAGCCCCCTGGAGTTCTGGAGCCTTAAGAACCTTGAACGTCTGTTCCTGAAGGACATCTTCATCAATGAACAAACCTTGGAAGAAATCTGTTCAGCCTGCAGCTCCCTGGAGTATTTGTCTTTGCAGCGTTGTGTACATTCCCGCACACTAACTATTTCAAGCTCATCTCTCAAGCACCTGACTCTTTCCAGAAATACTCTCTTGGAGGAAGTTGAGATCTTTGCAGTTAACCTTGTGTCACTTGAAATTAGAGGAGTTTTAGTCAGAGTCAGGTTCCTGACAGCTCCCGTATGTGTAAGGTTGGTGATTAGAACCCTGCAGGATGACACTTTAAGCGGAATAAAGTATGCACTTGGAGAACTTGCCACCGATTTCCCTCTCCTTCAGAATTTGTTCCTGACTAACCCTCCATTTGCGGTGAGCTCACAAATTTTTATTTTCCTTTTTTTCAAGAAAGTGTTGTTTTCAATATGCTTATATCTGGGTTTGGCACTTATAAATTAGGCACCTTGATTGCTTGTGCAGGCAAAAGATATCCTTCCTAAGAAATTGCCAGCTTTTTCTAAACTTAAGAATTTAATCATTGCAATGACTGAAGGGAAATTAGGAAGTCTGCTATTGTACATACCGATGCTAGAGGCTGCACCTCTTTTGGAAAGGTTTGAGTTGCAGGTAAGTACTGATATAATAGCAGAAGTGCAAATTGCTCACTGAATAGATACTTCTCCTTTTATACATGTAGTAGACTAGAATGGTTGCTTTCTCTGCCAAATCCCAGACCACATCATAATGATTTGTATCCTGTTACTACTGCACTAAACAAAAAGAATTAAGTAGCTACTTGTCAATGATCGTTCTCTCTTGTTTGGATTATACTTTATGCTGCTCTTTCTTCACTGCCTGATCTAGCTGCAAATTCTGTATTTTTCACCTTAATAACAAATCTAAGTTTCATTGTAAAACAATACTGGTTTACTCAAATGTTTCACAGAGCAAAGTGCATGATAAACAAGCCTACATCAAGTGGCATAAAGAGAAGTAAAATTTCACAAGTTAATCCATGTGGGTGACAGGTAAAGCCAACATCTGTAAAATTAGTAAAACTTCTAGTCACTTGTGTCACTTTTACGAGTTCCTTTTCCAACTTTAATTTCTATATGAAAAATGGGAATTCGGGTGAATTCTTTCCAAACAGAATAAGTATAGGATATCCTTTTGTTCCCAGATTGCAATATATTATAACAAGAGTTTTGTTTTCTTTCACTGACTAATGAATTTCTTCCTCATCAGCTTGGTTTTGACGATGCTTATGATGGGCCATTGTCTGAATCTAAAACATCCAAGTGCCCCAAGCTCAAGTATCTGAAGGAAGGAATGATGTATGGATTCTACGGTCATGGAGCAGAAATCGAGATGGCTTCACACTTACTAAGGAATGCTCCTTGTCTTAAGAAAATGGAACTCAATAGCAGGCAGAAATACTATGCGGGTGATGGTAAATATATACTTGACGATGGAAGGGAGATGATATGAAGTACAAAGCCAACACAATTTATAGTTTGTTGAGCAAAATTACTCCTGCTGCTAACTCCGCTCGGTTATTGGTTCGAGAGTAATTTATTGTTGTGCTCGTATCATATACTATGTGGGTTTACTTTTTTTCTTCTGATGTAGATTCAAAACAACGAATTGATGCATTACTTAGTAATGGTAGTCTCTAGCCCGGAAAGTGGAAACCTGAGCCCACCCTACAGTTGAAAGTACTCTACCATTATAATCTTCTTCTCATCCTTGGTTATAAGTTGTGCCAATTCTATCTTTCTATCCAATCCTCCATTACTGCAATACACAAAATTATTAAGCCATCCAACTGGGATGGTCTCTTCTTTATTTTTGGGTTGTATCCTCCCCAGTTTCTCTAGAGGAACAATATTAATTTCTTTTTTATCCTCATAACAAAGTCTTCTTATATATGATGACGCTGTAAGCCCGTAACCAAGGTAGAGAACTAAGCGTTTTTTTTCCTTTTCTTTTTTAAATTTTTTAGAAAATCAAGAACATTGAGTATGTTGCTGCTCCAGAAAATGAAAGTACAGAATACAGAACAGTGAACTGGCAGGATTAAATCCATACTCAAGAATATGTACTCTTCAGATAAAGAATAACTCAACTTTTTCTTATTTTAATGAAAAGTGGTTGTTGGTGACTAAAAGTTGTGTTTTCCAGTTCTTTTTTTGACGTTGTGTTGTCTAATTCATGCATCTGCTACTACTTCAACTCAATATCGTAGCAGTCATAAGTACCAACAGCCATACTTGAAATAATTTTGCCAAAGGATTCTATAACCATTATTTATTGAAGATGCTGGAAGATGCCTTGGTGCCACGTCGCTCACACTATTCCTTTTCATGTATCTACAACTACACCAAGAAGAAAAGAGGTTATATCACCTTAAGTAGACCCCAAGTACTGGGAACAGGAACATATGCATTTAATCGAAATTCACCAACTCCTATTTCAAAGACTTAAAATAAAACGAAGCCTAAATGAAAATTCTAGCTCTTCATTGCACTTAAAGGAGCAGATATTGTTAGGTAGCATTTACCACCCACGAACAAAACCATTGATAGCAAAGGTAAAACTGAAAAGGCAATAAAAATAGATTGGGCTCTTTTATTGGCGTACTCTTCCAAATTTAAGTCATGTACACTACTTTGTCTACTCTATGTCCTTCCTTGGAAAACCTAAGCAAAAAAAAAAAATTAATTAAGCCCCACTATTAAAACGATTTGGTGTTTTCAACATGTGAGCAATAAGTCACAGCATCCATACACAGGAACAAGTTAGTTTAATAAAATTGTTAGAGCATTATATGGTGGGTGACAAACGATATACCAATTTATTAAATTAACGTCGACACACCACATTTCATACAAACATTTCAGATTCTCAGTGAATTAATATCCTGTGTTCTTCTCTAAATACTTAGTACTACTATACTAATCCATAAACTTCCTCTTCGTCCAAATTTGAACAGACAAGGCACGTTAGTGTAAGGAAGACGACGTGATCTGCAGCTTATGAAAACATGGAAAGGGTAGGAGCGTTCTTTTGATAGTGATGTTCTAAACTTGTTGCAGTCTTTAGCACATGGCAAGATTCATGCCGCCGCTTGTATTTTTGGAGTCTTGTGGGCACCCTCTGCTGCCAATGAAACCAACCCCTTATAAGGATTAGTGCCTGTCAACTTGCTCATTTGCTCAATTTGCTTCTTTCTGCTGCTCAGTAGAGAGTTTCACAGACTTGGTTCAATAAGCAATTTGGCCAAATGGATTTTTTTTGTCATAACATAACATAAGCCAAATGGGTTTTAGCAACTTTTTCAATTAGTAGCCGTAGTAATCAACATTTTTGTTTTGTATGGGTGATCTTCTCATCTAGGTCCCCACACTCTTGCATGGACTTCAGCAGATATCTCCCTCCCATCCCCCTGCAAGCGAAGGGGCTTTTCAGATTTCGGACAAGATAAAGCATTAAGCAAATCCCTCAATAAATGCTTGTGACTTGTGAGTTGTTGAGTGTGCTACATATTTTTATTATTTTCCCGTATCGAGCCTACATGATTCTTTTGGTTATTCCAGTCACCCAAATTTGTCTCTTTTTTTAAAAAACCACACTTGTTGAATTTCAAAAAGGTGATGGAGACTTGAAACGGTTCAAACATATTACTAATAAACAATTGGCTGTCTGCATACAAAAACCAAAGGCTGAAAAGCAGATGGGTTTGTGTTATGTAAGCATTTTCAAGATAACAGAAAAACGGCTAGTAAAAGTCTCTTTTTTAGGAGCTAAAAGAATGATTTAAGGTAGAAAAAACTAAAATGCTCTTTTCTATGAAAGAAATCAGCGTTTTTTGGGCTATTAACTAAAATAATCCTTTTCAATTAATTGATCCAAATATATACAGTTCAGGCACATATTAAGTTCATGAAGAAAATAAAAGAAAGGAACAGAACAAATTCAAAGGAAATGACTTGGTCAAACACTGAGTTCATTAGTTGCAGATATCAATAAAGTGACCAATAAACACAGAACAAGGAGGGATCCAACCATCCTCTCCAAAAGATATCAGGCACCTTTTGCAGGTTTGCACTTGGTTGAAAAAAAAAGAGGCAAACCCGAAAAGATAACACTAATTAAATAACACAAAAGCCATAATGTCTGTCACACACCACTATCAAAAGCCCACAAGCAGTAGTAGTAGTCTAATTAACTAGCTAGTAATCCCTTAACTGAAACAATGTCACTTCTTCTAAGTAACCAGATAGATTGGCATAGCAGAAGTAGACATCCTCTGCTGCTGCTGCTCCATGTTAAGCTCCCTGAGACTGAGATAAGGAATCTCCAAATCACCCTTCCTTGAAGGAGTCAAAGTTCCGGCGAGCGGCCCCGACGAGGGGCGGCTAGTGGTCCTGTATGGAGTGCTTGACCCACTTCTGCTCTCGGTGATATACACAGGCCCTGATATTGATGCCCTGAAAGCTCGAGCCCTGGCTTTATGCACATCGTGGTCATCAGCTTCAGGGTCAAGACCGTGGCTAGTATGGTGGGTACTACTAGGGACCCATTTCCATTTGAAGAGCAAGAGCGCGTTCTTCCACCAGCGTTTCTTCTTGGCCTTGTGGATCTTCCTGCTAGAGTCGTCTTTTGAGATGGGTTTTTGGAGCTTGAAGTGCAAGGAGTCTATGGGCCTGCAGGATGGTGTCTCTCGCTTGTGCTTTCTTGCTTCCTCCAGGAACTTGTTTTTGGCACAGAAACAACAAAAGGGTCAGTCAAAAAACTTCAAACATAACAAGTAAAGTGCAAAAGATCGTAAAGAAGAGTGTGAAATTATAGGATGTCAATAGATTGAGACCTGAAAGTAGTTGATTTGCGGGTCAAAGCCATAGTCACTGAAGTGTTGTGGCTCTGGCATGGGAAATATCGGTGTCTTGTTTGACATTGTTTCTTTCTTTCTCCCTAGAAAGTGTTAAAGTTGTTTGGAGAGTTTTTTATATTTTGCAATAGAGAGAGGGATCCTTCTCAAATATAATAAAATGGAAGTAGACAGTAGTAATATAGCTATGTTCGGCTTGGCAAGAGAAAGTGATAAAAAAAGGGAAGTGGATCCACAACCCTGAAGATAGAAATTAATTGGGCTTGGGGGGTTTTGGGGCTCAAGGTGGCAATGACCGTTGGGTAAATGGAAACCCTACCAGTCTCTAGGGATCTTTTTCAGGCTTTAGTCTTCCAATGGGCGTTGGTACGATCTATTCTATTTAACACCCACCCCCATTAATTGCAACCCACGCGAACTTGTCTGACAATGGAGCATAAAAAAGGGAATTGGCTGGGAGATGTGATGTATATACCGTGGCCTATAAGGTTTCCATTTCCTTTCTTTTTACTTATTTATTTTGACAAAAAAGATGCTGTTGGGTCGTCTTTAATTAATACACTGTGTTGTTTCACATGATGGTTGCAGCAAAAACCTACGAGCAAGCGTGCTTAAATCAAGTGCTTTGTGCTCCGATACTGGGGAATCTGTAGTACCTTCTCTGAACCAGCGACGTTATCAAATCATTCTTAATTGTTACTACTGTACTTGCTAGTAGTAATTTTTTCTTTAAAAAAAGGCTTAAGTTTTCAAGACCAACAAGAATGGAGCATAAAAGTTTCTCCCGGCATCAAGGAAGGAGAGGCCTTAAATTGATCCCAATGAAGAGATTTTTTTTTTTTATGTTCATTAGGCATCTAGAGATTTGTCTCAAGTCGCGTAGGTGATCATGATATTTGAATCTCCAATAAAGATAGCATACACAAAAATTACAATCCCAAATCTAAGAGAACTAAGTCATAGACCAACCCATATGATATCTCGCGACACAATCATATTTATAATGCTATCAAATTCCCAACGCAAAACCAATATGGAGTTGGTCCAAGTGATAAACTACTTGATTCCACTTAAGCGAGGTTTCGGATTCGAGTCTTCGTGTACGCAGAAAATCCCCATTAACAGTGGCGGATCTAAGGGGGCAAGCAGGGCCCCGGGCCCCCTAGATCTATCCTCTTTATACTTGTTTCCTAATAAATTATCACAAATTCAGTGTAGATCATGGTTTGGCCCCCAAAAAATTTGAAAAGGTCACGGGATTGAGTCCCAGCCCTCCCGTTTGCATGTTTTTTGTACTCTTTTCTGTACGAGAGTATAAAATGGACCCTTCCTATCAAAATTTATACAAAATGAGCCCTCCCTAACCAAAATTTTTGGATCCACCCCTGCCCATTAGGAGACTCACCCACCATATTCAGGTGCGCGACGCGGGTGGTCGACCAAATTAGTCGCGGATACCGAATGGGAAACCAAAAAAATTTCAACGCAAAATATGGTCTTAAATACAAGGTTTTCATTTCTAGAAGAAAATAAGTAGAAGCGGCTTTCGAAATTTGGAACTTGCAAAAGCTTAATTGTGTTTTTTTTTTTTTTCCATTGCATTCTCAGTGTCCAAATTGTGCGCCAGCCCAGTTAAATTTGCTATCTTTGACAGACATGATATGAACCTCACTCGTTCCAGACGGGCCTAACAGTCCAACCCAAATTTTTTTCGGGTCCAACACATTACAGTTTACAATTTACACAACTCAAATTCACACATCTAGCTGTCTATTTAAAGAATGAAAGAACCATATCGAGAATTTTAAAATTTCGAGAACAAACGTGTATAATAATTTATAAATGATATATACCCAGGTAAATCCAAATGGAGCTAATACGTTCCGTAATTACTCTTATTCTTCAGATATTAGAAAGCTGTGAGACTAGTTCTGTACAACTGGAGAGTTGACCCCTTGCCATTTACAGCTTGACAGGATATAGGATATGTAAAGTCAGGAATCCTGAAAGAAAATTGATGACATAATATCCTGGCGAAGAAGATTAAGGTATAATTAACCCGACTTGCACGGCAAAAGAGTTATCTTTTATCCCGGACAAGAAGAAATTAAGGGATTAATGGTGTTGGTTTTTTTTTTTCCTGTCGAAATTAATGGTTTTGGTTTAGATATCGATTTCTAATCTGTACTATATAATGTCTTCCTTTTGATATGAACGCTAATTTTAATAATCTAGTAAAAGGAAGTAAACGGGCGAGATGTTCACACGCAATTCATTTATAATCTTTAAATATGCAACACATGAGGATTAGTTGAAAATAAAGAAATCACAATGGACAAAAACAATCCAGTGTGTTAATAATCTTTCTTTAACAAATTATACCCCACAAAACTGATAATTTTATGACCAACCTTCAGTTAGCACATGAAACAAATTCAAGGTTTACTGTTATTTTTGTTGGCAACTTAATCGTATCATATATATTGTCTTTACCTCTTCTAAAACTTCCTCTTTTAAAAAAACTGAATGTACATTGAATAAACAAAACTGAATGTACATTAATTAGTCGGTGGTAGAATAATTAGTACTATATTAGTTTGGGTGTCAGCACATGGCATAATCAACAGTTTTGCGCCTTTTTGCTTAACCAAATCTTCTGGGTGTTGGATGTATGTAGGTGCATGCATGGTATTGGTAATTGCTCATACTTATCCAGAGGGCAACAGACTTGGAGACGGCTTGGGTAACAGAAGTAGGACGGATTCCACAAACCTCCAATTTTTTTACTGCAATGCCTCCTTTCTAAATTATACTCCCTCGATTGTCTTTGTCCATTGTCATTTCATTAAAATTAAAATTAAATATACTTTAAAAATAAAAGGTAAATGTTAGGATATTTTTGTGGAAATTCTTTTATGACAATTAATAATTAAGTGCACCATTTTAAAAAATCCACGTCATAATAAATGTATATCTAATAATTTATCCAAACACAAATCAAATTCATTCATTATTGTTTTTTTTGTTTTCTGTCCGGTATCTCGAGCTTTGCCTTGACTAATTCAGATTGAATCCGAGTGGTGCATGAGATTATGGGTGAATTTACTAATAAGAATTTTCTACATATTCGAAGATTTGAATCTGAGACCTCGCTTAAACATAACCAAGCAGCTTACCATTTAGATTCATGCATCTCTTACTAATGACTACGCCACTATCTAGTTCCCAAAGGCCAAAACTATGACAAGCATCCCAATCAACCAAATATAGAAATCAGATTCCCAATTAAGACATCGATCCATCAATATTAAGTAAAAACTTTTGACAAAGTGTACATGACTGGCTGCTCTTGGCTTTTGCTGCTGATTTTTTTACTGTTAAAGCCAAAATGCCATCGGATTGAAAGTAGGGAAGTATCCAGGAATTTATTCATAATTAATCCTGGAAGTTTTGCCGGATTTGACAGGTAAAAGAACCTCGCAGTTTTTTTTTTTTTGATCAACAGAACCTCGCAGTTAGAACACAAAGAAAAGAGATCTTACAATTCAACCTCTTTCTGACAAATCAAAGAAAAAAAGTCTCCATCTTGAAAGTAATTTAAAAAATATCTCAACATACAAAACTGTCTCCTTCCAAAACGGCAAAATAATTGAAGGACAATCAATCCCGCGTCAACACTGGCGTCTTGCTTAGAGCTAACATTTAATAAAATCCATAGTATTAACCCCCCATAAGTATCATGTTTTATAAAGTATATATGTTATTACCAGTTTAGCAAAGTGCGTGAAATGTGAAGAAAAACCTGAAACACCACCAAAACCTCTAAAGAAACCTACAAGAACCTTCCTCCACTAAAATCTCTCTTCTTCCTCTTTATATCCCCAATAACCACACAACACACACATTTCACTTCACAGAAACCAAACTCAAAGCCTAAAAGGCTAAAGCCAAACATTACAAGCAAGAAAAACATTAACACCCACTTCACTTCAACTATGTCTTCTACGGACCCAAAAGATCCCATGTATGAATTTGATGTGGGCGACAACGGCAAGGGCTACGCTTTGAGTGGGAAGATAATGCTTAGCGCCATCGTCATCCTCTTCTTCGTCGTCGTTCTGATGGTCTGCCTCCACCTCTACGCCCGCTGGTACCTCCTCCGCGCCCGCCGCCGCCACCACACCCGCCGCGCCCGCGCCCGCCGCACCACCCAGCTCGTCTTCTACATCGACCCCTCCAACCCGAATGCCGGCGCCGCCGCGGCGCGCACCGCCGCCCGCGGCCTCGATAAGGCCGTGTTGAATTCTCTTCCCTTGTTCGTTTACTCCCCGGAGACCCACCCGGATCCGATCGAGTGCGCGGTGTGCTTGTCCGAATTCGAAGAGAGAGAGACGGGTCGGGTCCTGCCCAAGTGCAAGCACAGCTTCCACATCGAGTGCATTGACATGTGGTTCCATTCCCACTCCACCTGCCCTCTCTGCCGCTGTCCCGTCGAGGCCGCGGCGCCGCCGTCAGTGCCCGAGAGCCACCCGGTGGAGGAAGCAACGGGTCCCGCTGCTGGTGGGGAGCCGGGTCCCTGCGGCGCCGGGCTGTGCGTAATGTGCCGGGACGGGGAGGGTGTGAGTGTCGGCGGCGGCGGGGGAGGAGGAGGAGCTGCTTCCACGTCGTCGTTCGGGGCGCGGAGGAAGCCGGTGGAGCTGGTGGGCGTGACCGTGGAAGTGCCGCCAAGGAGAATGAATGGCAATTTTGAGGACGAGTCAGCCGCCGAGTCACCGGCGAGTCAGGGGTTCAGGTCGCCCATGATGGGTCGCATGCTGTCGTTTACGAGGATTCTCAGCCGAGAAAGGAGAGCGGCGGCTCCCGTGTCTCCCGCAGCGAGTTGCGCCGAGTCGGTGGCCGAGTTGGATGTTGAGCGAGGGAGAGAAGGAACTCACTGACCCGGCAGGGAAAAGATGACGTGTAATCAGTTGAAGTCAAGCAACGAAACCGACACGTGGTGGTCATCGAGTTACTGTCTCGAGGTGACATTGGGGACACTGTGAGTACACGTGTCAGTTCTGTAGGGGCCCCGTCGTAGTTTATCGATGAATCGCCGCCTTGGCTTACCGTGTTTGACTTTGACCATCTGTACAGTGGACTGGAGGAGATAGATAAAGCTGAAAGAATATCTTCATTTGATTGATTTTTTTTTTGTTTATCTTTTTTGTCTTTAATGAGTATATATGGCTATGGGAGACTGGAGAGGGGCTGGAGGGTTTTATTTGGCGTTTTGTGGTCTGAAAATGAAAGGATTTGTATACAGAAACTTGCAATGATTCCTCATCAACTGTTAGCTCGTCACTCATCTTGTTTCCCATGGAGTTTTTGGAGGGTCTGGTTATGAATGTTGATCGCTATTTGTTTAGTATTATTGACAAAACATTTACTTAAAAATTTTGATCAGAGAACTTAAATCTGTTGACCAGTTATGGTTTTATTTGTTGTAATCATTCCTTTTGGGAAAAGAAATTGTTAAACTAGAGAGACTGGATGCCATTAGACATTAGGCCCCAAATATGAAGGCACAAGGAAGGATCGTGTAAGTTGCGAGGAATCACTGAAAAAGAGTTCCAGGACAAATTAATTATGGCTGCCAACTTGCAGTCCTGAGAAGTGAGAAAATGTAAAATGATTTATGGCATTTAGTACGAGTTCTTAACAGAAGAGTGATATACTAATTTGTAGTATTTTGGCCTTGACATGAAAACTGATAAAAGTCTCGCACTAAATTGCCTCCTTTATTTGACCATAATTCCAATGGGTTTGAATAGTTTAGAAACTGTGGACCGTAACTGACATGAAATGGAGGGAACAGAAAGGAGATTGGATGCTGCTCAAAAGGCATTATTGTTTGGCGGCTAGTATACAAGTTGTCGAATAATGCACTTACATGTTCAGTTCCCATAGTTGGGGTAGCTGGATATGGTCTAACACTGTAACTCAAACAGTGGGCTTAATCTTTCTATTTTCTTGTAACTCACCTTAATCACGGGTCAACATTTCTGTGGCTAATTGACGGGAGCAAAACTGTTAAGATTGTCATTGTAAGGTTTTGATGAGATCCAGACTCTAGTCTTTTTTCATAAATATAGTTGTGTACTGACAAAAGTTTTCTTAAATTGCGATCAAGTTGATATTAGGTAGCAGCAACCTTGTATTTGGAGGGGATTAACAGGGGAAATTTCATCAACCCTCATCCTCACCCATTGGCATACTTATGTTTTTTTTTTTCCTCTAATACATAAAATATGTGAGGATGTGAAACTAATACACAAATCTTAGTGGAAAAGGAATGCATAATGGAGGGTTGTTATCCTATCTCATTGAAAGGACAACAGTTGCTGGTAAATTGTAATTTAGTGCCCATAAGTTGCCAGAAGACTTTTAAGTCAACTGTGGTAGATGAATAGTGTTTATGTTAGGTCCATAAAGTGAGATAGGTTGGATTTGAAGTGTTTTAGGTCGTCAATGAAGGATTGGTTCGTCTTTGTCCGTTTACCTCTTTTTTCAGTGTTTGCCCCACGCTTTCTCCTTTACACCACTTGCATTAAGCAGTACAAAATTAGCACTTCAAGTTAACAGAAATAATGTTCATAAATAAACAACAAAAGCAGGATTGTTGAGTCTACCAACTAGCCTACTTGATACCTGTTGCTCCCTCAGGTCCACACGTTTTGGAAACTGTGAGGCTGCTTACATGATTGGCCTCTTTTGACGTCAATAACATTGGAGTTAGTCAAGGAACGATCACCATATGCTGCTGCTACTTAGCAGTGACCAGGATGGGGATGCTTTGGGTACGCGTCTTATAATTGTACAACCATCGATTGCAAGGTAATAATTTCAATGCTTTGGCCGATTTGGAAGATGAAAAGGCTGAGCAATCCTAGAAGCTCCAAGGAAATTGTACACGTTATTTCACATCAAATCATGACTTCTTCGAGGAATTTCTTTTGGAGTTTACATGAAAGTCATCCATCCACCCCTTCTCTTATGGATAGTTCATACCTTCACGAGAAAAAAGCTTATTGCATTTCCGTGATTCTTGCTCCACAAGGAATTTTGCTCGAAGGAAAATGATTAGCTATGATTGAAATTTCGCATAACATGGTTTTGATTAAGCTTAAATTACAAGCCTCTCTGCACTTGCTGCCACATTCGGCTGTTGGGGGCATCTAATCTATTAAGTCGGTTAATCCACTCCACTTTACAAGGTCCATCGGAGTTTAAGCATCAAAAACTCACTATGGTTTAAGTACTAATAGAGGATTAAGATTCTAGAATACACAAGCCACTTAAGTTGAGAGCAGGATCAAGTATCTCTGACAAATTAGATTCAGCAAATTTACATTATTACATTGCATAACAAAGCTTCTAAGCTACAAATTTCTCCAAACAAGGGAGTAAATGGGAAAAAAAATTAAGCTGCATGTAAAATTAGTATAGTATGACAATGATTACGAGGGCTGGACTAGCTACCTACGTGATAAATTATACAGGTGCCACTCAGTTAAAAGCTACAGATGACGCAATCATATACAATCAAGATGTTCCGGGTCATTCAGCACAAGAGTTGAATTGCCCCGGCACTAACCGATGCGTATGGTTTATGAATTTTCCTGATTAACGTAAGTCAACTGGTTCAACAATTTGAGATCTTCGTCTCCTCTTGCCTTCAGGAGTGCACCTCACACCGTTAATCTTCCCAAGCTTTGAAGAAAATTTTCCGTTTGTTTGTGGTGACAACACAGACGATCCATTCCGTGGATGTGAATTGGGAGTCGGAGATCTCTGTCTTGCAACCTTGTCCTTCTGACCTTTATATGTTTTCCTCAGTGGTGATTTAACTCTCTTCTTTGACAGTCGAAATTGTACCTCCTTATGTCTTCTGTCATGGCTAAGGAGACGAACACGGAAAGGATTCGCAGCAGAGTAACAGAAGGACTCACCAGCTCCACTTCGATCCAAATCAACATCCCCATTGTTAACCTGAAAAGAGAAAAATTGGTTGGCTAATTGTTTACTGTTTAAAACTATTTATCATTTCACTTCATATAGCTTCACCAGTGGAACTAATGCAACAATACACTATATGTTTCAGAACACTACTTTCCTAAAAAAGAGCCTACTTAGTTGCAATGATGAAAATTACAAGAATTACAACTTATTTCTGGTTACTTCTAGTTTTTTCCTCCTAAAGCAGAGCTTTTCTGATTTACGTTCACAATCCTCCTGGGCAAGACTAATAGCAGGAAAGATTACCAATTGAAGAAGGGCAGAGAAGGTTCGAGCCACGTCATGCTTTTCTTGGCCACTAACAACATCGGCAAAAGATAGGACATTTTCGCTGTCTGCTTCCACTGATAACTTCTCAATAATTCTTTCACCATATGCATGAATATCAAATGGTGGGCGTGAATCCTATTGGAAAACATTAATTTCAGTTCAAACTGGTCAAATATATTATATACAAATAACTTCCAGTTGCCCACAAGCAGAGTTGGATTGAGAAGGGAAGGGAAAGAGGTGGGTTACTTGCTCTTCCAAGTTGCTTTCAATTTTCTGTTTCCATGATGAAACACGAGCAGCCAATTCCGTCTGCTTCTCAGACTCCGCTATGTTAGCAAGGAGTTGATCCTGCACATGAAACAGTGGGTAAACTACCACACAGCCAACAAAATATCTTTATCATATCAGAATTAGAACAGAAGAAACTATGCTTACTAGGTGGGACCGACAAAGATCTTCAAGGCTTGCTTGAGAACATGGATCCTCTTGCTCAAAAGTTTTGTTGGTATCGAAGTTAACGCCATCATTCTCCGGCTGGAGAAAACAGCTCAATAAGTAGCACTGTCAGTACTGACTACACTATCGGAGAAACAAACTAATGAAGCACAAAGCTAACCGACCTTATCATTGTGAAAGGGTAAATCCTCATCCATAAACATATTTTCTGGCATCTCATCAGGCGGCTCAAAGTCAGGAGAACCACCATCATAGTCATCATTGCCACTCTCCGTGGCAGTGAAAGTATCATGTGTGCTATGGCCTACATTAGCTAGGGAATGCCTTAGCTGCAATAGGACCATTGGATCAGGGAATCAAGAAATATTATAAGTTTCGGAAATAACTCAGGTAAAAATTTGTACCTCTTCATACAATGAAGAAGATTGTGACTCTGCATGCCTTTCAAATCTGTCACGTTGTGCTTCCCATATTTTTGTGAGCTCAGGACTAATAGGACCGTGTATCCTTGCAAGCGGAAATAGAGTGGTTATGGAGATCTGCTTACTACAATTTACCCCATTCTTTCTGAAAGCTTTTACTGCATGTTAAGAAAAGAGGAATTTGAATGGAAAAGAAAAAGAAAACAATAACAGTGAAAATTAAGCGCGCAATGAATGTCCAGAGTCAAACAAGGAAAACAAGAGACACAAGTACTGCAACAACCTTTCTTAAATGGTTTCACTTTTAACCTCCCAGGTTCATGGGGATTCAAAGGCTTCCATGGATCATCCTCGTCGTCATCTGAATCTTCCAAATTCCCAGGTTCTGAAAATCTATCATCCATATCAAATCCCTGATTGCCGTCTTCAAAATTATCATAGGCAGCAGGATCTGGCACCCCAAAGCTGCAGTTGGCCATAGGAGATTTATTGAGATTGGCCTCCAAGTTCTCCCCACAAGGAGATTTAGCAGCAGGTCCCCCAGAACGTCTGGTAGGAGACAAGAAACTCTTGCGAGCTGTGCTTCCTCTGTAAGTGCTATTTTGCCCTTTTCCAGTCTCATCTCCCTTTAAAAAATTGTTTACGGCTATAGTATCACAAGGGTCTAATAGAATAAAATCCCGGTAAAGATCAGTTGTAGCTAACTGCGACCATATGCAGAAAACTCAGAGTTAGATTATATGGTTAGCAAATGGATCAATACACCAAAAATTGGGAGCAAATATACTACCAGGTAAGACTCTAATTCCCCCTCATCACCAGTGGTGTCTAAACAATCTCCTTCAAGAACGACAAGATTCGCAGGGGGTTTCACAAAGTGATAGAAAGAAGCATCCTTGCTAGTTGAAGCATCTAAGCAATTCCTTGCTTCCACTGCAATGTAATGCGATTTCAGCCACTATGCACACTGAAAGCTCATAAGAGAGAAAGGAAATTTTGCAGCCTACCTGGGATGTCATCTAAACCCCAAAACTGCTCATTTTCTTCATTAGGAACCGCACGGGAACGACTTTGTTCAGGCTGGTCAGTTGTGCCTTCTGATTGATCCTGCCTATTCATCATTGCATAGACCAAAATAAACAACACTTTTACACCAAGAAATGTTGTGCTATGAAGTATTTGTTCTGTAGTATACAGTGTGAAACAATGTGGAAATTCCTGACCCACTAAAACATCCACAAAAAAACCCTGTAAGGCCATTAACTCCCCTCACACTAGCACTATTAATAAAAAATGCATCTTTGGATAGTCAATGACAAGAAATTAGATACATTAAACATATAAGCTCGCAGTTCATAAGCAAGCTAAAGTAAAAGATAGAAACCAATGACAAAAGCTAACACATAGTCTAGTAGAAAGATGCAAAGAAACCAAACCTGTTTTGGGTAAGGAATTCCAAAGCATGCAAAACCAAGTTGTACAAGTACTCAACCTTCCTGCTATAGACTTGAACCGAGCCCTGAAGCAGTAAAGCAGCTACATTTCGCCACAAAAGACAAAACTTTTCAACAAAAGAATCAAAATCCATGGAAAAAGTCAAGTACCCAGTAACAAAAAAACCTCAAGAAAAACCTAACCTTCGGCGAAATTGATGGAAGTAGTGGCAGAGTCGTCTTGGGTCCCGGTAATTTCACCAGAACAAATCTTCAAGAGGTACTCCTCGAGCTTTTTCGCGAGATCGACTTCCCAGTTGGCCTCTAGGTCACGCCCTGCCTGTATTGTGTGGAACTTGCTGGGTGGGTCTTCTTTGTGGTTAGTCATTATTGTAAAGGTAGTAATTTTGGGTTTGAATTGGATTCGTGTGAGGGTTTCATTTGGGATTTTCTTTTTCTGGAACCCTAGATTTGAGGGTTTGAGGATTGACGGGGAACGGAGACAAAGTTCAATTGGTTGCCCGGAAAATTGGAAAGAAAGTAAAAGAAAATTGAATTATCGAGTTCTGTTTGCTGGGATTTGGGGGATTGAAGTGAATGGAAGGAGGGTTTTTCTTCTCTCTCTTTTTTTTTTTTTTTTTGCAGTTCAAAGGCTTTCACGATTTTGATTTCCCGCTCGCTCCTGCAACAGTCCAATCTCCAAAAAGTAATGAATATTTTTCCTTTTTTTTTAATTCCTTCTAGTTTTTTAAACTTCTTTTTTTTCAATTTCTATTTTCTATTACAAGTCATAACTCAAGTGTTTCCACTAAAGTCGTTTTGTCTGAAACGAGTTTGCTTATTGGGTTCTTTCAAGTGGCCCAGTTTTCTAATGGGCTGTTTCTCTGGGTTTATCACGTTCATTCTGTCTCCAGGGACAATACATAATAATAAAATAATAAAAAAAAAACCTTCACTGGTTCTCTCGGTTGTTCCTTTCTAATCCAAGCTCTTGGTTGTTCCTGGATGACTTTTTGTTTGGTGCATGCTTTACTGAGTAAAATGGTTGGTGCTTTTACTATTTTCCAATTCTTAGATATTATATATATATATATTTATATATATATATATATATTATCTATTGCCACAAATATCTTTATTGAGTTTTTTAGACTCTTGGAAACAGTAATGGAGGTTAGAGATTCATTAATCTTTGGGAAAAAAAAGAAAGAATAAATAAAATGATCTGTCTACAAGTTGGATTTCTGAGAGGTACAATTTCATCTCCAGTAACCCTTCTACCAAAAATAAATCAATGTAGGACCTCTCCCCAGATTTCTGAAACATGTGAAGCAATAATCAACTTAACTGTAGAACAAAACCAAACCATGGCTATAATATAGTTTCAGTAGAATTATTTTCCAAGCCCCTTCTGGTAAAGCTAGGAGCGTAAGGCGTGCCGGTGCTTGATATCCAATCATCTCAGCTTAAGGCGTGCCGGTGCTTGATATCCAATCATCTCCCTGTATGAATTTTGCAGCAGTAAACAAGGAAACTTCTTGTTAGCCGAGGTTTTGGATGCCCTCCCATCTCACTCTTTTTGCTTTTGGTGCACCAGGACCCCAATTGTTGTACTCTGAAATGAACACCGTGTCAAGTTCAAAATTTCCGTACCATGGCAACCACCCTTCAGGATTAAAATGCTCATCGATATAAGATTCCATCACGATTGTCCTCGAGTATGGTCTCCAGGGGCGTCCCAGGAAGTTTTTGTCATATGGGTTGGAAGAATTGTAAATGGAAGAATTGATGAACATCTGATCTGCTGTGATGATGCAGTTTTGGATGACAAAACCTGTGGTCTGGAGTGAGTCATTCCTTCCTTGAGCAATGACAACGCAGAACTGGTCTACACGTGGCGTCTTGACTTCGATTCTGCAGTTCTGGAAGACAGCAGCAGCGTCTCCAAAGATGAAGTCAATTGTGCCGGCGATGGTGCATTCTCTGTAGAATTGGCGGTAGGTGTGGGCATAGAGGGTACCCTGATGCCCATCCATCCTGCACCTGTAAAAGATTGACATATCGGATTGCACTTTGAGTGCCACGGCCTGGTGGAATCCTACTCCCGCATAGTTCTCAAATCCAATGTCCCTGGCAATGAAGTGGTCTCCATAGATTGCTGCATTGTTAAAAGAATAGGGATAAGCCTTATTAGAGAATGCTAATGAGATAGGGTAACAACATGCATGTATTCTTTCCATATAGTGTTTCAGTGCATACCAGCAATTGCTGTCTTGAATGTTGGGACTCCTCCACCGTAACTGAAATTTCCAATGATCCTGGTCGCTGTGACGCCATCTCCCATGATCATTACATGGGTCATACTCCTTGAGATGTTGATTCGTTCCTCATAAACTCCTCCCTTGATGTAAACCACAAAGGTACTGTTTCTGTGTCTGGGGATTTTAAGTATTGCCTCGCCGATGGTCCTGTACTGGCCACTCCCATCCTGAGCCACAATGATATCAGGATTAATTGTTTCTGGAGTTGCGTCAAGCAGCTTCGTTTTTTCAGAATTCAACCATGACGGGAAATCACCCCGGACTCTTGTGAGCTCTTTGCCGCTAGCAACTCCCTGTAGCCTGCGGCTTATTTTGGAAGCATTACCATCTGTGCTGTTGAGGGTGGATTCTAGGCTAGTGACTATGGCTAGGCCATTGCTAGTGACCGTACTTGAGCTTGCCAGAATAGCATCCATCCCTTGTCCAACTTCTTTATGCAAAGTTCTGTTGCGAAATTCATCCAAGCAAGTCACTTGATAGGTGATGGAAGCACTAACCCTCTGTTTGGTATCATGGAATTGATTTCAATTCCAAGAATTAAAATCAATTCCTTAGTTTGGTATAATTCTACTTCATTTAAAATAAGAATTGAATTCTATTTTTTATTTTTGGAGCAATATTTTGGTAATATTTCAAATCCAAGCAAAACTTATCGGATTTGGAATTCAATTCTATTGGATAAGTATTGGTATGTCTAAATGACAAAAATGACCCTATATTTTTATTTTAGTTTTTTAAGTAAAAGGACAACTTAGGTAATTTTAACAATTCAATTGATAATTTGATTTATACCAAACATTGGAATTGAATTCAATTCCTCATTATTAAAAAGTATACCAAACATGGAAATTGATTTTATAATGAATTCTAATTCTAAATTTTTAATGATTTGAATTCAATTCCAAATTGATACCAAAGGGATTGTAAGCAAGGCTTTAAGCTTACTCATGACCCCTTGAGAGTTGCTCTGTTGTCCCAATAAATTAATCAGGAGAATAGAATCCTCCACATCATCAACAGCAGTACGCAACAATTCTCCACAATTCTGTAGACCCGGCAAAGACGCGTTATTAACCTTCACTGTCAATAAGGTAGCATTCTCGATTGTGTCTCGAAGCGTTGTGATTGCAGCTTGGAGAGCAGCCTTGGCTAGCTGTTGAGGGTCGGTGGTGTTTCTTGCAGTTTCTGGCAGGCTTGCTGTCACGGGCCGGGAGTTTTGGAATGCAAACTCCGCCACCAATTGTCACGAGACTTAGAAATCCCAACAATGACCCGTGCGGCACTTAGGCAAGAACCCCAATCTCAAGCCTAAGTCAGCCTAAACCCCGCTACCACGCTAGCAAGAGAACTCTCGGAAAGGTATTGGAGGAAAGCAATGTGTATATTAACAACAAAGAGTGTTTACAAGTGTGAGCCCCTTGCTCTATACAATGGAATTCCCCAATTCCTAACTACACTCTCCATCCCCAAATGAGGAGACCCCTCTCCTATATATAGCCCATCCACCTCCTCAATGGATGGCTAGGATCGCGCCTCTAGAAGGTTCCACGATCCAATGGCTACCATTACATGTCCTAGAATGTTCTACTCTCACCTAGATATTCTAGAACACTCCCCATGGTTCCATATCCTTCCATAAGGTTCCATGAGGTTCTAGACCCTTCCAGAACTCTAGGACCTTCCACCCGCTTCTAGAATTCTCTAGAGTCTTCCCCAAGGTTCTAGAGAATTCCACACCCTTCTAGAATATTCTAGAACTCTCTAGTGTGTACCACCACCATCTAGAGAATTCCGCCATTCTCCAGAGAACTCCACACGCTTCTTGCGCATTCCGGGCTTCTCTAGAATTCTTCGCGCAATTCTTGAGCCCTTGTCGCGCACCGCGTGACATCCTCCCCCACTTGTTGACGCAACGCCCTCGTTGCGTTCCCATGCTTGCTCCCCGTGCTTCCTCCATTTTCTTGTGCGCCTCCTACGCCTTCGCCCCCGCGTTGGCATGTTGGATTGGCCATCTCCCTTGGTGCTCCCCATCAAGCCTTTGGTCACCTCCACTTCTCCCTTGTGTTGGTGTCGCCCCCGCGATCCCTTGGCTTGCTGCACCTTGGCCTTGCCCCGTTGTGACGCACCTCCTTTATTGGCGACGTCCCATATCGCCTTCCCATTGTGCTCCCGTAGGTCCCTTGGTTCATCCTTGACAAGTCGCATGGCACTCATCGCCTTCGCCTTTTGTGCCTTCCCCTCGCGCAATACCCCGACCGTGCATGACTTGCTTCCACCCATCAAGATCATGCTATTTGCGCTCGGCACCGGCATAGCTCTTGTCGTGTCGACGAACTCCACGCCTAGCACAATTGGATACTCATCCATGTCGACAACCGTGAGATCGATCTTTCCGCGCCATTCCCCAATGGCTATGTCGACCTCGCGTGCGACTCCATGAATTGGCTTGGCTTCGGAGTTGACGGCCTTCAACCATCCATGCTCCTCCCCAAATTTAATACCAAGCCTTTGCGCCTCGGACTTTTGGATGAAGTTGTGCGTGGCTCCCGTGTCAATCAATGCCTCGGTCTCCTTCCCACCAATCTTGGCAACCACGTACATGCGCCCCTTATGCTTGACCTTCTCCTTGGTCTTTGCCTTGACCGCGCCAAGCAACCGGAGCGAACCCATCCTTGGTTCCTCTTCGGCATCATTCTTGTTGGAGCACTCTCCCTTCTCCTCGTTCCCCCGAACGAGTGCCGCTAGCTTGTTGCGTTGAGGACAATCGTATGCCTTGTGCGGACCACTGCAAAGGAAGCACTCTAATTTCTTCCATTCACCACTTGCCTTCTCTTTTCCACGATCACCTTTCGGCTTCTCCCACTTCGGCTTGTGGCTCTTCCATTTGTCTCCCTTCGCATGGTGCGACTCCTCCTCGGTATCGCTAGTCGCTCCCCCACTTTTGCCCGAGTTATCCTTCGAACCCTTCGGCTTGGAAAACTCGAACTTATTGAATTCAATTAGCGACTCCGCTGCGGCAATTGCGGCATTGAGGTCTTGCACCCCATGCCTTTGAAGCTCCAACTTGGCCCACCCCTGCAGGCCATCCAAGAAAGCAAACAAAGCTTCTTTGTCGGGCATATCGGGTATCTCCAACAAGACTTCCGTGAACTCCTTCACGTACTCCCGAATGCTCCCTCTATGTGTGAGCCTCCGAAGCTTACTCCGCGCCTCAAGCTCAACATTTTGTGGGTAAAATTGGGCCTTGATCTCCCTCTTGAAATCAGCCCAAGTGTCGATACGGACGGTGCCCCTCTCCATGTCGGCGTACCTACGTCTCCACCAAAGAGTAGCCAAATCACTAAGGTAGAGGGACGCGGTACTAACCTTCTTGGCCTCGTCTCGGATTCCCATGCCATCAAAGTAGCGCTCGCAATTGAAGAGGAAGTTGTCCAACTCCTTAGCATCACGAGCCCCGTCGTAGGCCTTCGGCTTAGGCACGTCCACTTTCGACTCCCAAGTTGCCACCACGTTCCCTTGTACGATGGCTCTCTTGCAAAGAGACCGATCCCCCTTGATCTCTTGCATCTCCTCCTTTATGGCACGCATCTCCTCCATCATGGTAGCAAGTTGATCCAAAATGTGGTCTTGGCGGCCCCTAAAATCATCCAGCTCTTTCCTCCACGAGTCCACGACTACGTTGAGAGTGCCTTGCATCTCCCCTCGGAGCTCCTCAAGGTCCCCCGACCATTGCTCCTTGATGCCTTGGCCCAAATCCTCAACCTTGTCGCCCATATCCGCAACGGCAAGCGACACCCGCGCAAGCCTTGACTCGCATTCAGCTAGGCGATCCCGCTCCACAGTCTTCTCCCTAGAAGACTTCTTGCTACCTTTAGAGACGCGTTGTTCCTCCCTAGGAACGTGCTCTCCTTCAACAATACCCACATTGGCCTCCCCAGTGGCCATTTCCCCACGATCTCCCACGCTAGCGAACCTTGCTCCGCTACCAACTGTCACGGGCCGAGAGTTTTGGAATGCAAACTCCGCCACCAATTGTCACGAGACTTAGAAATCCCAACAATGACCCGTGCGGCACTTAGGCAAGAACCCCAATCTCAAGCCTAAGTCAGCCTAAACCCCGCTACCACGCTAGCAAGAGAACTCTCGGAAAGGTATTGGAGGAAAGCAATGTGTATATTAACAACAAAGAATGTTTACAAGTGTGAGCCCCGTGCTCTTTACAACGGAATTCCCCAATTCCTAACTACACTCTCCATATCCCAAATGAGGAGACCCCTCTCCTATATATAGCCCATCCACCTCCTCAATGGATGGCTAGGATCGCGCCTCTGGAAGGTTCCACGATCCAATGGCTACCATTACATGTCCTAGAATGTTCTAGTCTCACCTAGTTATTCTAGAACACTTCCCATGGTTCCATATCCTTCCATAAGGTTCCAGGAAGTTCTAGACCCTTCCAGAACTTCTAGGACCTTCCACCCACTTCTAGAAATCTCTAGAGTCTTCCCCAAAGTTCTAGAGAATTCCACACCCTTCTAGAATATTCTAGAACTCTCTAGTGTGTACCACCACCATCTAGAGAATTCCGCCATTCTCCAGAGAACTCCACACGCTTCTTGCGCATTCCGTGCAATTCTTGAGCCCTTGTCGCGCATCGCGTGACACTTGCATTGCAAATTTGTGGGTACTTAGTACGGTAGCAAATAGATAGAATTGGCTTCGAGATGGGGTTGGAGTTTGTGTCATCCTTATCCAAAATGGGGATTACCACAGTCACAACCAAAGCCATGACAATTAAGATAAAAGTTGAGACACCAAGAATGGCAGCAACCTTCTGCCTTTCGTGTGCCTCGCTTGGGATATCATCTTGTGCCATCATCCTCAGAAAAGCTAGACACGAAGAATGATCAAACCTCTTAACAGAACAAAACTTGAATCTTTGATAGAACTAAAGCGTAGGTTATAGCTTTTGTAAGTTTTGAGGTTTTAAATCCAATTGGAATTTGTGTTGCTTGGTGAGATTGATGGCGCCCATAAACTTCTTTTATATGTAAAGGAACGAACAAGACAAGAATAGGTCAGTTTAAAAGACTGTTAGTTTTGGTTTGAAAAGGGTGATGGTAGATGAAACATCAGTTCAAGTACGAGGTTGCCTAATTTTTTTTTACCACGGTTGCGACAAACAAAAAAAATTGAAGTTAAACCATGTAAACTAATTCTCTTAAATTTGGACTTCAGTGATCTGTTGCTCTTTTTTTTTTTTTTTGACAAAGTTCTAAATAACCAGTCTTGTTATGCGCTAACCATAATCAGGTATATTTTTAATGTCCTTCATATGATCATGCAACCAAGACTAACGGTAGGCATGTCCCTAAGCTAAGGGTCTAATAAAAATTGTTTCTTTTCTACTGAATTCCTTTTCTTTTTCTTTTTCGAATATATTACTGTTTTTTTTTTCTGTCTTTCTGCCTATTTTTGTTTGTTTGATCGAATGATACAGTGGATTAATGTCCTAGTAATCCAAACATCTATTGAACTCGATATTGGACACACATGGTTCGAGTAAAGTGTGCAAGATATATTAATTAATGAATCATGGATATTATTCCCAAAAAAATGACTAAGACGACGTTAGGCACTTTTTTTTGTATTCTGATATCATGAGTTTTACTTTGCATTTTTTTTTGTTTTTCATTTGGTTTTAGTAGTTTTACCCAGAGTAATAATTTTTTTGAGAGACTTTCTCCATACACAAGGATTTGAACCTAAAATTTTCGTCTACATAATCAACTCCAAAGTGTTGGTTATCGCATTAGGTTTTCCATACACAAAGACTCGAACCCAAAACTTCCAAAATATCTTCAAAAATTCTCACTCTCACTTCAAAAATTTATTTATTTTTCTAATTTATCTTAAAATTCCCCATTCCCTCCTAGGATTTAAGTATTTATTTCCCTAATTTATCTTGTATCATTATACATATTTAAGTAGTTAAATTATTGTTAATATAATCAAATAAATGATTAGGTTCATAACTAATCAAACTTGAGAGCTCTATTATAAAATTTCTAATAATATTATACTATTGGTAAAAAAAATAATATTATACTAGAAAAACAAAAACCATAAAAGGCAATTATTTAACCAGGCCTCCCCTTTTCGTTTCAATCTGATATCGGCCATGATTTGCGATGTAGATTTGCTCAGATTCTCACCGAAGTTTTGGTTTTAATTATTATTGAGACTGCATACGGGGCTTTAAAAAACTTCATTCCTTAAACTTTTCTTTCATTTTCTTTTTTTTTTTTTTTTGTCTTCAGGTCTTGCAAGTCAGATAAGATAACGATGATTTTTGAATCATAAAAATTGACATTCCTAGTCACTCCAGAAACTGTAGATGATTGAACAACGGTAAAAAAAAGTAATATTTATTTATTCCAAAGGATAGATAAATAAGTTTGTGCCAAAACTTATACTATATGCTACCTGTATCAATGGGAAAGACCTTTTCTTCCCAGTTCAGTGGAATATGTGTGAAGCAACCCTAAAAGGATTGAAATTACAACAAAAATATGACTATCATACATCATCAAGCTTTGGAAGAAGAGTGCTCTTGGGAAGAAGAGTGCTCTTCTTCCACGTTGGTTAACCCAGGAGTGTATGGCACGCCGGTACTTGTGATCCATTCATCTCCTTGTATGAATTTTGCAGCAGTGAAGCCATCAATTTCATGTCTGGTGAGATTCTTGATACCTTTCCATGTCACTCTTTTTGTTTGAGCTGCACCGGGACCTTTGTTGTTGTACTCAGAATAGAAGGACGTGTCCAGTCCAAAATTGCCTGCCCATGGGAACCACCCTTCAGGGCTGATCAGGTCATCAATCTGAGATTCCATCACAATGGTCCTTGAGTATATTCTCCAGGGGCGTCCAAGAAAGGCAGGGTTATTCAACCTGAGGGGATAATACTCCTCGTCAGCTGTAATGGTGCAGTTTTGGATGACAAAGCCGGTGACCTCGTGTGTCTCGCCCCTTCCTTGAGCAGTGACAATGCATTCTTGCTTTTCCAGTGGCTTCCTGACTACCAAGTTGCAGTTCTGGAAGACAGCTGCTGCATTCCCGAAGATGAAGTCAACTGTGCCTGTGATGGTGCAGTCTCTGTAGAATTGGCGGTAGGTGTGAGCATAGAGGGTGTCTTGGTAGCCATCCATCCTGCATCTGTAAAAGACTGACTTATCGGATTGCACTTTGAGTGCCACAGCTTGGTGCCCTACAGCTCCTGCAGAGTTCTCGAATCCAATGTCCTTGGCCATGAAGTGATTTCCACTGATTGCTACAATGTTAAAGAATAGGCATAAGCATTAATTATTAGAACATGCATGGATGAGAGTATTAATGAATAAGAAAGGTATTAAGGCATTCTCTTTCATGATTTTAATGCATACCAACTGTTGCTGTTTTGAATGTTTGGACTCCTGCACTGAAACTGAGATTTCCAGTGATCCTGGTTTTTTCAGCATCATCTCCAATCATCATAACATGTGTCATACTCCTTCCCAAGATGACATTTTCCTTGTAAACTCCTTCCTTGATGTAAATCACAAAAGTGGCATTTCCTTTCTTTGGGATTTTACGTACCGCATCATTAATGGTCTTGTAATGCCCACTTCCATCCTGAGCCACAATGATGTCAGGCTTAATTGTTTCCACAGTTTCCTCAAGGAGTTTTCTCTTTCCAGCATCCACCCATGATGGGAAATCACCCTGACTTTCTAGTAGCCCACGGTGTGGCAACTTTTTTGTCTCCACATCAGCAACGTGATTTTTTGTACCATTATTAAAATCCTTGATGCTGGATTCTAGGCCAATAACTATGGCAAGGCCATTCCTGGTGAGGTGAGTAGGGGTCACCAGAAGGGCTTTCATTTTTGCTCCAACCTGATCAGTTGTGTTCTGAAACCCATCCTGGCAAGTCTGTAAATAGGTAGTTGCAGCACTAAGCCAGACATTAAGGCTGCTCAAGTGCTGATTCACCTCTAACGAATCAATATAAGCAAAAGAATCCCTGAGATCAGCGATGGCAGTGTGTAACAATTCCCTGCAACTTTCAATGGCCTGGCTGGACAATGGGTCTTTGGCCAGCTGGTCCAATGCGGCAGAGTCCTTTTTTGCGCCTCGAAGTGATTTGATTGCGGCCATGAGAGCAAACTTTGCAAGTTGTATAGGGTCAGTGGTGTTCCCTGCAGCTTTTGTGAGGGTTTGCAAGCATGTATCTTTATAATCTGCTGGATGGCAAATTGATACGATTGCCTTGTTCGATGTAGAGATCGAATGATCTTCACCTCCAGGTTGATCTTCAGCTAGATGGTGGTCCTTTTCGTGTGCTTGTTTCTTGATATCGTTGCTGATTCCTACGGTCACGGCAACGACCATGCAAATAGCGATAAAAGATGAGGCAACAACGGTAGCAACCTTCTTCTTTCTTTCATTATCGTTACCCATCCTTGATAATAGAGGAAGACACTGGAATAAATGTGTAACAAACAAAACAAAACAAAACTTCAGCAGAATAATATTTATAGAATTTCCTTTTTCTTCTCTGGTAGATTCAATGTATATCTGCTTGAGGCACGAGGTGTATCAATTGGTGAATTGATTCCCCCAATAGAATTCTTTACATATAAAGGATAAAACAAGGAAAGGATAGACAAGCTTACAAGACAGGCGAAGAAATGAGGGTTCTTTGACCTTTACCACATTTGGGATCCACACGAATTGAAGTTACAGAAATATGTGAATTTCTTGTCTTTGCCAGGAGTTCTGATGACCTGTTTCGGTTTTTGACACCGAAGAGACAGGAAATTAAGAAGCTTGTTTCAGGAACAATGATGGTTGATTAACCATTTCCTCGTCAACAGAAATTCATTATTTCTTCCTCTGGAGATACCTTCTTGGCTATAACCAATCTTGTTACGATTTACCAAAAACAGCCAGTCTTGTTACAATCTTATCTAGCCAAGACAGTCTCAAACATTTATGTCGAACATTTTTAGCTTATATTCATCGTTGTATAATTGGTAGCATTGAAAAAATAGTAATGCTCTCCAAAAGGAAAAATAGTAATGCTAATTTATTATTACTTAACATCAGCTTGATGTTCTCCATTCACAATAGGTGAATTTTTTAAATCACAGATGAATGATAAAGATTATATATTTAAACATTTTATAAAACGTCTTTAGCCAACAAAAATGTCTAAATAAAAGAATATTTTATTCGGTGACTATCTTACTTAATTAAGACAATAGAGTTTCAAACAAAAAGAAAATAAAGGCAATAGAATTGCTTAATAGAAAATTAGAAGAACTTATTTGATTAATAAAATTAGAAACACCCAGCTTTGTAGCACTCACTCACACAACTATCCCGAAACCCAGCGTTTAAATTAACCCTTTGATTCTCGCGACCCGCTTCTCCTTCAGTCAAACAGGTTGCTCTATCTTTTCCTTTTTTCCTACTTTTTGTTGGACTTCCAGTTCGGGCAGGGGCAATGGAGTCTTACGTTTCTGTTAGAGATCAGTGAAGGAAGCGGCTAACGGTATTGAGGAAGAAGCCTCCAGGAAAACTGCTCCAGTCTGCTCACGCGGTTGACAGGGATAGTATCATGTATGTATATCTGAATTTAAGTAACTCGTGGCTGTTGTTTCCTAAGTGTTTGTTTGTTGTTTTTTTTAGTTAGCGAAGAATCTAAGTATGACTTTTCATTTCACTCAGTATGTAATTACAATCTGCAGGTTCTCCTGGCGCTGGGAGATCATTCTCAAGATCCTGTTCAGAAGACTAGTCCTCTTCGTCCACGTTGGTTAACCCAGAAGTGTATGGCACACCGGTAGCTGGGATCCAGTCATCTCCTTGTATGAATTTTGCAGCAGTGAAACCATCAACTTCTTGTGGGGTGAGCTTCTTGATACCTTTCCATGTCACCCTTTTTGTTTGAACTGCACCAGGGCCTCTGTTGTTGTGCTCAGAATAGAAGGATGTGTCCAGTCCAAAATTGCCTGCCCATGGCAACCACCCTTCAGCACTGATCAGGTCATCAATCTGAGACTCCATCACAATGGTCTTTGAGTGTTGTCCCAAGGGACGTCCAAGATAGGTAGGGTTATTAAACCTGAGAGGATAATACTCCTTGTCTGCTGTGATGTTGCAGTTTTGGATGACAAAGCCGGTGACCTCATGCTTCTCATTCCTTCCTTGAGCAGTGACAGTGCATTGCTGTTTATCCAATGGCTTCCTGACTACCAAGTTGCAGTTCTGGAAGATGGCTGCAGCATTGCCGAAGATGATGTCAATTGTGCCGGTGATGGTGCAGTTTCTGTAGAATTGGCGGTAGGTGTGAGCATAGAGGGTGTCTTGGTAGCCATCTATCCTGCATCTGTAAAAGATTGACATATCAGACTGCACTTTGAGTGCTACTGCTTGGTGTCCCGTAGCTCCTGCGGAGTTCTCAAATCCAATGTCCTTGGCAATGAAGTGATTTCCATTGATTGCTACAATATTAATCAAAGAATAGGCATAAACATTATTAGAATATACATGAGAAAGGTATATATTAATTAAGGCAATCTCTTTCATGATTTTAATACATACCGACTGTGGCTGTTTTGAATGTTTGGACTCCTGCACTGAAATTGAGATTTCCTGTGATCTTGGTTTTTGTGGCACCATCTCCAATCATCATAACATGTGTCATACTCCTTCCCAAGATGACATTTTCCTTGTAAACTCCTTCCTTGATGTAAATCACAAAGGTGGCATTTCCCTGCTTGGGGATTTTATGAATCGCATCTCTAATGGTCTTGTACTGCCCACTTCCATCCTGTGCCACAGTGATATCAGCCTTAATTGTTTCTGGAGATTCCTGGAGGAGCTTTCTCTTTCCAGCATCAACCCATGAAGGGAAACCGCCCCGGATTCCTAGGAGCCCACGGTGTGTTTTTGAAACATTACTCAAATCCTTGGTGGTGGATTCAAGGCCAGCAACTATGGCAAGGCCATTGCTAGTGAGCTGACGAGAGGCCATCAAAATGTCTTTAATTTTTGGTCCAACTTGATCAGTTGTGTTCTTAAACCCATCCTGACAAGTCTGTAAATATGTGGTGGCAGCACTAAGCCAGGCTTTAAGGTCACTCAAGTGCTTATTCAACTTGCTCGGTTCTAATGAATCAATATGAGCAAAAGAATCCCTGAGATCAGCAACAGCAGTGCGTACCAATTCTCTGCAACTTTCAAGAGCCTGGCCGGACAATGGGTCTTTGGCCAGTTGGCCCAATGTGGCAGAGTCCTTTTTTGCGCCTCGAAGTGATTTGATTGCAGCCATGAGAGCAAACTTGGCAAGTTCTTTAGGGTCAGTGGTGTTTCCAGCAACTTTTGTGAGGGTTTGCAGGCATGTATCTTTGTATGGAGTAGGATGGCAAATAGCTACGATTGCCTTGTTTGATGTAGAGGTCATATTTTTACCTCCATGGTCACCCTGTTTGTCTTCCGGTTTCTTGGGCTCCCTGTTGTTTGCTACGATCACTGCAACGATGATGCAAAGTACGATAAAAGATGAGATAACTATAATGGTAGCCCTCTTCTTCTCTTCCTGAATAGTGTTCTTTGAGAAATTATCGCGACCCATCTCTGGTAGAATAGTCACCAGAATAAATATGGGTCGCAAAACAAAACTTCAACCACCAAAATATCAATTTCCTTTCTCTTCTTTGATAGAACTAATGCACCCACTTGAGGCACGAGGGTTTGGAATTTATGAGTGGAGGAGGGCTTAATGCTAATTGGTACGGATTGGTGAGAATAATCCCCGTAGAATATATACTTAAGATATGGAGGAGAAAACTAGGCAAGAACAGGTAAGCTTACAGGTTACAAGACAGGCTTTTCTGTTTTGACAAATTCTCTTGCGTTTGTTTGGAGTTCCGATGTTCTGTTTCCGTTTCTTAGAATCAAAGTGACAGGGAAGAAGTTTGTTTCATGAATGATGATGCTTGATTAACCATTTCCACGTCAACAGAGATTGATTTATGGGTTGTTACGAGGTAACCCGGCCACGACAGTCAAACAAGTTGGTGTACTTAACTGTGTCTGCTGGTGTTTGTTTTCTTTGGTCAATTCTCCTGATGTTCTTTGGTTACCACAAAGTCAAAAGTCCACGTGTATCTAACAAGTCCTCAACCAAAAACTATTTTTATGTGTGTTTCGCTGTCCGAGTTCGAATTGTAGACTAGGTTGTAAACAACCCATCCTAAAAAAAAATCTTTCCTACGTATTTTTTGGACAGATGATAAAATTAGAAAAACTAAAAAAAGAACTGATATTGATAAAAAAAAAATTTATGATAAAATTAATTTTCCACAAATAGTTTTAGAGTTTCGTTGTCTTTGTTTTGGGATGAAACGCCCCGACCCGTATTTACCGTACACAGTAAACACGTGCCGGAACTGTGACAATTCAACCCAACAAAGCCCAACAGACAGCGTATAAAACAATAAACTGGCCAACGGCCCATTTCAAAAACTAAAAACCGGCCCTTCGGCCCAACATAGAACTCGTCACCCGAACCCCGGGGACATCAACAACAACCATCCGGCACAATGGCCCAACTACAACATATACATAGCAGGAGACTTAACGATATGCACAGCGGAAGACTTTTAACTCACACGACAACATATGTATAGCCCAATGCAACCAATGGATCCGAGTCCTGTCCGAGGGTACGCTTCAGCTGGCCCTGTACGTTCCTGCACTACAAGCAACTCATCCTACGGGATGAAACCCCGCAGGCGAGGGGTGAGTCCGAAGTGCTCACCGACGAAAGATAAACAGAGATATATTCAACCGTAATACTTTCGAAGTATTACAACCATTAAACAGAAGAATCTAACACATACAACACGACAGAGGAATCCAACTCAAACAACACATCAGAGGAATCAGTAGAAAGCACAGGCATACACAACACAAGAAAACTACTATAAACAACTAACCAAGACCAAAAGAATGCTTATTAACTTTTATTACCAATTTTATCTTCCGGGCCTGTCACTGGACAAGCTAGGGTCGTACCTGGTTATTAACTAATTCTGGATGCCAGGCCCCACCACAATCCGGGATCAACATCCCCATATCTCAAATCCGGGATCAACATCCCAATATCTCAAATCCGGGATCAACATCCCAATATCACAAATCCGGGATCAACATCCCAATATCACAAATCCGGGGTCAACACCCCAACCA